>CAUYSK010060318.1:0-11526 GCA_963575035.1 Avahi laniger
AGCTACCTGGTGGCAGATTGATTACATTGGACTGTTTCCATCATATAAGGGGCAGCATTTTTTCTTTACTGAAATAGACACTCATTCTTGATATGGACTAGCCTTTCCTGCATGCAATGCTTCTGACAAAATTACCATCCGTAGTCTCCCAGAATAGCTTATTCACTGTTATGATGTTCCACACAGCATTGTTTCTGACCAAGGAACTCCCTTCACAGCAAAAGAAATGCAGCAGTGGACTCATGCTCATGAAATTCACTGGTGTTACAATGTTCCCCACCATCCTGAAGCAGCTGGCTTGATAGAATCGTGGAATGGCCTTTTGGAGACTCAGTTACAGCACCAGCTTGTGGGAGCTGGGCAGAGTTCTCCAGAAGGCTGTACATGCCTTGAATCAACATTCAACATATGGTGCTGTTACTTTCATAGCAAGGACTCACAGGTCCAGGAATCAAGGGGTGGAAGTGAGAGTGGCACCTCTCACTATTACCCCTGGTGACCCGTTAGCAAAAGTTTTCCTTCCTATTTCTGACACTTTATGTTCAGCTGGCCTTATCATCTTTGTTCCAGAGGAAGGAATGCTTCCACCAGGAGACACAACAATGATTCCATTGAACAGGAAGTTAAGACTGCCACCTGGCCACTTGGGGCTCCTCATACCTCTGAGTCAATAGGCTAAGAAGGGAGTTACAGTGTTGACTGGAATAATCCAGACTAACCAAGGAAATACTGTACTTCACAGTGGAGGCAAGGAAGAGTATGTCTGGAAATCAGACGATCCCTTAGGGCATCTCTTAGTATTACCATGCACTGTGATTAAGGTCAATGGAAAAAAGCTCAACCCAGACAGGACTATTAATGGCCCAGATCCTTTAAGAATGAAGGTTTGGGCCACCCTTCCAGGTAAAGAACCATGACCAGCTGAGGTGCTTGCTGAAGGCAAAGGGAATACAGAATGCGTAGCAGAAGAAGGTAGTTATAAATACCAGCTACCACCATGTGACCAGTTACAGAAAGAGGGAGCTGTAGCTGTCATGAGTATTTCTTCCTTATTTTACTATACATTTATGTCTATAAATACATATATTAATCAAATATCTTTGTTTTCTTTCCTCTCTTATTCTCTTATCATGTAACATAAGATGTATTGACTTTAAGAGGCCAGGCATGGTGGCTCAGGCCTGTAATCCAGCACTTTGAGAGGCCGAGGCAGAAGAGTTGCTTAAGGCCAGCAGTTTAAGACCAGCCTGAACAAAAGCGAGACCCTGTCTCTACAAAAATATAGAAAAATTATCCTGACCTGGCAGTGGACACCTGTATCCCCAGCTACTAGGGAGGCTGAGGCAAGAGGATCCCTTGAGCCCAGAAGTTTGAAGTTGCAGTGAGCTATGATCAAATCACTGTACTCTAGCCTGAGCAACAGAGTGAGACCCTGTCTCAAAAAAAATAAAAAAAGACATATTGACTTTATCAGTATTTAAGTTATTTTAATTTTACATCACAGTATTTAAGTTAAAGGATATCAGGAGAAGAGTAAACCTCACTCAAAGACTTTACCTCCTCTTCTGGGGAAGAGATTTGTGTGTTTTCAGTTGTACACAGGACAATTGTATCGTGTGAGGTAGAATATGACATTGTTATTGTTTTTATTTGGAGAGTAAGTATGGTTTAAGGAGATATGTATGGGTGCCAAGTTGGCAAGGAGTGAATTTGTGATGGTTAATTTTATGTGTCAACTTGAATGGAGTAAGTGATGCCCAGATAGCTAGTAAAGCCTTATTTCTGGGCATGCCTATGGAGGTGTTTCCAGAAGAGATTAGCATTTGAACTGGAGAAGTGAGTAAAGCAGATTGCCCTCCCCAATGTGCATGGGTATTATCCAATCCATTGAGGGCCTGAACAGAACAAAATCATGCATGAAGGGTGAATTCACTCTCTTTGCTTCAGCTGGGCCATTCATCCTCTCCCGCCTTTCGACATCAGAACTCCTGGTTCCTGGGCCTTTGGACTCAGACTGGGACTTACACCATTGGCTCCCCTGGTTCTCAGGCCTTCAGGTTTGGACCAGAACTACACTGCTGGCTTTCCTGGGTCTCCAGCTTACAGATGGTAGACTGTGGGACTTCTCAGTCTCCATAATCGTGTGAGCCAATTGCTCATAATAAATCTGTATATATTATATCCATATATGTGTATATGTGTGTGTGTGTGTGGGTGTGTGTGTGTCCTATTGGTTCTATTTCTCTGCAGAACCTTGATAACACAGTGTCTATGTCTGTAATATGGTGAGAATGGACATAGTATGGAAAAAAAATTGAGAGAATAAGGAAGGAATTTAATTGGAAAAAATTACTATAGCACTTACAATGTGCCAGACACTGTCCCAGACCCTTTGTGAGTATTAGCTTATTTAATCTTCATCACAATCCTTTGAAGTAGATACCATTGCTATTCTTTTATTATAGAAGAGAAAACTAAGGCACAGAGAGGTCAAATAACTTGCCCCCAGTGATACAGTGTGTAAGCAGCAGAGCCGGGATTAGAGTTTAGCTAATCTAGCTCCAGAATCTGAATGTGTAACTATGATGCTATGCTGAGGAACAGAGGCTGGTTTCACTATCCCTGATTTATAGATTGCTAATAGGCTTGAACTGCACATTGAGTGCTCTTTCCCTTCCATGGCACTGCCTCTCATATACCCGTATGCTCACTGAAGATCCACTATAGAAAGTTGCACTTGGAAAAACCTGAAAATCCTCAAGGCCTCACTCAGACTGGAGATCAGTACTTCTCCAAAGGAGTCTTTGATGTTCCTGTGAAGATTCACAGGAGACTTGCTTCTGAGGTCCATGGCATTGATCTTATTCACAGCCATGTCCTCATTTATCATGATTCTTTAATCAATAGCTACTTCAGCAACTGGAACTTTGGGCTTGTATTCATAGAGATGACATTTGGCCAGGGCCAGTCTCCTTTCAGGTGGCCACTGTAACTCCCATATCGGGGAGCAGATCTAAGACTCCTGCAGTTTCTGAGGCATAAGCCTTTTCCTCTTCAGAAGGCGAGGCCGTGGTTCAAAGTTGTCACTTGGCTTTCGTATAATAAATGTCTGTCTTGGGAAATTAACGGGCTTCATTTCCTTTTCGTTCATTTTATATAGCCTACTTGGCTTGCAGGTAGTCTTAACAGAGAGAAAAGGAGATGGAAACACCTTGCTGAAAGCAACACAGAGTTCTTTTGGTCCTCTGCAAGACATTTCCCAGAACCTCTGTCCTCCTCCACCCCCCTTCAGCAAGCAGGACTATAAAAGGCAGAGAGTGCCTTCTGTCAGAATCTGCAGCCTGGAAGATAATTCTCCTGAGAGACAAATCAACTAACCAGTTCAGAACACTCTGCTACCCCTGAAGCTTTAAAATACATTTCACAGCCTTCTCTGAATTTTCATATATAAATACATGCAGGTAATAAAACTACTATAAAACTACAATGACATAGTTAAACAAAAATGCCTGATGGTTTTATTCTTTTTTTATCCTTCATCTCTGGGAAGGAGAAACATCATGCAGACACTTTAATGAAGGAGCCCCACCTTGAAAGCAGATGAGGCAACATTTCCTGAAGCTTACATCTTGGTCCTACCTTTCTGGACCCATTATTTTAATGCACAATGTCTTCATCACTAAGGTCATCTTTCGAAGATCACTCTGGTGAGGAGAGGCAAGCCTGCAACATAAAAAATAAATCCTGTTAACGTTTTTTCCCCCAGCCTAAATGAATTTACACATGATCAGAAATTCTTCTTTGTGATAAAAAGCAGGGAAAAAATACCAGGAAAGAAGGAAATGATCACAAACAGAATAGTTGAAAGAAGATGGCTAATAGTGGATTAAATTTTGAAGTTAGCCTCTATGGATAAATAGCCCCCATCAAGTGCTCTTTAAGAAGCATCAATATGGGTCTCCTTATGGCATTCAATCAGGGGAATAATGGATGGAAGAAAATTGATTTTCATTAAGTTTCTACAGAGCTGAGGGCACAATTCTAGGTGCTTTCATGTATGCTACCTCATTTAAGCTGCAGAATGCTCCTGTGAAGGTGGTGTTATTACCATTCACTTCCACAGATGAGGAAATCAAGGCTCAGAGAAGTAAGTTGTTTACCAAGGGTCAAATGACTTGGAAGCAGCAGAGCTGGGTTCAAATATCATGATGCTTTGGGAAATACAGATCATAATTTTGACTTGCAAAAAACCTTGGGTTTCCCACAGTCTGATCTCCTTCAGCACATACTGTCTATGCATCTAACACCTTCACTTAACAAGCAAGAAAATGCTTCCCAGGGCCCCCTGTACTCTGACACAGTGACTATTCTTTTTAGGTATCCTTTGATTTTAAGCTATTTGGTTAGTTTCATGATTCATTATTTTGGTATTTTCCAGAAACCACAGAATAGATACTCAGCCACCACCATTATTAGGGAATCTTTTGATTGCAAGTGACAAAAACCAAATTCAATCTAGCCTAAGATTCCCCTCTAAAAAAACCAAAAGCAGTTTTTAAAAGTAATATTTTAGATCAAAATTCCAAGGGAAGTATGAAAATCGAAGCCCTGGGAAAGGCAATAATCTTGAGAAACAACAGGAACAAGGGATTCAAATACCATCAACTAGCTCATCCATGAGCTCTGTGCATATTCACATGTGAATTCTTTGTGTGTGTTTGTGTGTGTGTGTGTGTGTGTGTGTGTGTGTGTGTACATGCTAAAACTTCACAATGTGTAGCTTCAGGCCTGATTCTTTTGAGATCAAGTTCAAAACTCCTAGCTTGGGATAGCATCTATACCCCTGAACCAAACAAAAGTAGTCAAAGGGCCAGGTCAGAATCTGACAGCATAAAAGATAATCATGGAAAAGTAGAGAGGCTCAGGAAAAGGGCATGAGACAGGAAATCCTATTGGAGCTTGTATATCAGTTTATGGTTTAGCCATCCTTAAAATTGCTTGTCCCAGTCCAATCAGTCACAGTTAAGAACAATCGTGTTTTACTAAACATGTCCCACTAAGGACTGCCCCTTGAGCTGGCACTGATGGTGGTAGAGGGATTCTACTAGACTTATCCAAAGCCTACTCAGAATCTTGGAACTATAGAAGGCCTTAGATGTAGCACTCAACCCCCTTATAGCCCCATGTAAGAGCTAAGGCCCAGAAAGGCTGTGCAATAGAAGTTATTGGTACACTCTTCATCGTGAGCCTCTTCTCTCAAGCAACCTTACTCAGACCCTGGCTAGCTGACAGTCCTGCCACAGCCAACTCAAGGATCACTAAGGAAATATTCTCATAGGAATAATTTGCCACAAAAGAGCTAGTATGAGCCCTACTCATCAGCCATTTAATTTCAGTTCATTTTTCCGTATCCACAGAGACTACCTATTGCCCACTTACATTTGGCCTCCATTTCTTTTTCCATCATTACCAAGAATAGAGTTGGTGTTCATGTTTGTTTTACCTGCAATGAAGCTCAGAGATCCAGAGATTGAATCAATGTTTATTACCATCTTGTCTAAGGTTCCTAGAAGAATTTTCTTTTCTGTCCGTCGTTATCAGAGGTTGCAAACCAGTGGCCCGCTGCTCAACTCTGGTCAGCAGACCTGCATCGTATGGCATGTACAGTATTTTTTAAAATCTGAATTACTTGTCAACATTTATAACTTAGGAAATTTATACATAAATATGCATGTTTCCAGCTTCTCATGAAAACTTGGAAAATCTGGCCACACTTGACCTCCATTCACACAGCAGTCCCCCTGGCAACAATAGGCTAGAAATGAGAGTGGTTGCCCCCTTCCGTGAGACATGTGCCCTCAGGGCACCCTCTATTGTCTTAAATCCACTTCCCTCACTACCTTTACTCATTACCTGTCTGGCCCCTGTAAACCTTGGAGTTTGAGATCCCTGCCGTCAATGGTTTTTGACTTCCACTGTTTGTAACAAAGCTGGTATATTTATCCTCCATCTTAAATCATTCTTTTGGGAACCAGTTAGGTATAAGTTATAAAACATTATTTTTTAAAGAGAGTAATACAAAACATTCAATAGCATCACAATACCTTTGGGATAAAGTCCAAATTGTCGACATAACATTCCAGATCCTTCATAATCTAACTCTAAACTGTGTTACCGGACCACAGTCTGCCACAGCCCAGCATGTGTGCTCTGTAACAGCCACATCAGCCACTCTTCATTTCCCAGTCACACTGTTCTGATTTCCTGCCTCTGTCACAACTCATGCTCCCTCTGCCTGGAATGCCCTTTGCCTGGCCAGCCAACTTTTCTGACCCCTGCACATCCCAGATGCAATGTCATCTCCTCTTCATAGCCCTTCCAATTATGTGCCTGTCCAGGGTCACCTGCTAACCTATACAGTGCTTCAGTGAGAAGTTTTTAAGTGTCCCCCTTCTGTCTGCCAGAAAACTGTCCTAGTAAATATACACATTTTTGATGCCTACAGTGTGGATGATTTCCACTTGAATGTGTCACCCTTGTACAATGCATGACCTGCGTGGCTTTACATAGCAGTCCTGCTCCTACCAGGGCAAAACCAGCAACTCTTCTGTGTTCCCAGAGCAATGTTCCACACCTCTGTCATAGAATAGGAAACATCATAGCATAGTGAACTGCCTAAGTCTGCCATCCCTACAAACAGATCATGAGTTCCCAGGAGGCAGTAACCATAACTAAATGATTTCAGTATTCTCAGGACAGATGGAAGGCAGTCCATAATGGGTATTGAATCAGTTTGTCAACTACTGAATTGCAGATACCAAGTAGCCGGATGGAGTGCATGGAAAGTAGCAAGATAAGACAGTCCAAAGACATAATTAGAGGAGAGTGGAGGGTTCAGCTGACAAACATCTCATGGACAAAGGGGCCCAGAGAACCACTTAGAAGCAACTGGCTTTGAATTGTCAAGAACTATATTAGACTTAAAGATCTATAATCCCATTAAAAGAAAAATCAAGAAGACTGGACTAAAATGTGTTGTGTTATTCCATTCTCAAAATGGATTTTTCTTTATATTTTCCTGACTCCTAACACAATAAAATAGCTTCAGCCTGACAGTAATCTTACTTAAATGCAAACACGATTTAACAAAGTGACATTTTATGAGCTATAAACCAAGCAAATATTTGGCATAACATGGAGGGGAGAGAGAGGTTAAAAAGGGTAGGGAAGGCAAAAGAAGGCTGCTTCTGTGGGTGCACATGGGCCTATTTCATAGTTGTCCTACCTCCAGATAAGGTTAATGGCTAACCCAAGGGATGAATGAGGAGAAAGAGGTCAAGCAGCTTTAAAGCAAAAGACAGGGTAAGACACAGGGTCAACACTATCAAAGCACCAAGCTTCGCTCAACAGAGACAACAGCAGGACCAGAGGGAGCTCTGTGAGCAGACACCACTGCTGATCACAGAAGACTTCAGATGATAGGGCCTTTCTCTGCAGCCCAAATGTGTGGGCTCCAGGGCAAATCCTCCAGGGGAACACTTCCAGGACTTAGTAGGATCTAGGGCAATTAAGGTGGTATCTTGTCCCTCTGAGGTTAGGAATTACCTAAAATCAGTCACATCTTCCAGCTTGACTGGGGGCTCAGGATTTCACTGGGTCTAGACCTAGAGAAACAATCCAGGCTCCAACTTCCTCTATGTGGAGCTTCCCTTCCTCAAGTGCTGAGGCTAAGGCTTGATACACTTATGCTTCAGCCTGTAGTCTACTGTTATTTCTCTTTCTCCTTTGCCCATGCCTAATCGGTAGAAGAGTCAAGAGATGTTTTTACTTCACCACTGTGGCTGGTGCCTTTAAACTTCCTCTTCTCTGCCCAGGACTGAAAGAGAAGTTCTGCCACCCTTTCCTTGACTGGAAAGACCATGGGGTCTCTAGGTCAGGGTCCATTTCTAAAAATCAACCTTCTTTAAGAACAATACCAATCTCTTGCCCCACCTCAGTCCATCCTTCTTAAACTACGGCTCTGGCCATGTCACTCCTCTGCTTGGGGACTTGTTATGCATCAGGCTCCATGCTCAGTGCTTTACATGTAATTAATCATGCAATCATCACCTAAGCCCCACTGGGCAATTACTATTATTACCCCCATTTCAATTTCACAGGTGATGTTTAAAGCAGTTAATTAACACACTCAAAGTTACATCACTGAATGAGTGGTCGATCCAGAATTTGAAACCAAGACTAAACCAAAACTTCTCAAGACCAGTACTAGTCTATGGGATCTTGTTAAAATGCAGATTTTGATACTGTGGGTCTGGGGTAGACCTAAGATTCTGCATTTCTGAAAAGCTCCCAGGAGATGCTGATTCTGTGATACTCAGACTATGCTTTAAATGGCAAGGCTTTAGAGTTTTCTGTTTCTCAGAGGAAATAATTACGGTTCTTTTGTCTTAGAAACATGAAGATTTCTAGCATATAGACCTCCTCTGATCCACCAGTCAAGGGTATCATTTGCCAAAAGTCATGATGGTCAAGTAATGGACATGGGTCTCCCAAGCTTCCTAAGAAAAAACAGAAAGAAGAAGCTAATAGGAAAGAAATCACCCCCAAACTCATTATAGCCATTCAATATTCCTTTCATCTCTCTCCAGCAAATCTCTTACCTTTGCTCTATGAGTCATAGTCAAATCAAGACTAAAAGTGCAGTTCTAAGTAATCTCCCCTTGACTGTGAATCAAGCATTAGGGTAGCCTACTCCTTTCACTCACAGCGGCTTAGACGGCCCCAGTTAGCAGACTAGAGGGATATTGGGCTCTATATCACAAAGAGTTTAGACCAACACTAAATTTCACTGAGACAGTAACATATTACTACCAAAATCCATTTATACAAGTTTCGAAGTCAGTGAATAACCAGGTAATTGCTATAACCGTGTCTTCCTTAAATGGAGACTTACAAAAAGTCAAATTAAAAAAACAAGTACATTGAGGGTAGCAGCAGGTCAGGTGTGTGTTCGGCTTCACAAGAGTATTCACCATGACCTTCAAAGTTTCCTTAGCTACTTTATGTAAAGGTGAGGACAAAAACCTTCTTTAAAGTGTGTCTCTAACTTCGGAGGTCACCCTACCAAACTGGAAGTTAACAATAGTCCCCGATCATCTTTTTATGGATCCTTTTTCTTTAGAAAACATGAAACAACCTTTCAAATGTTTCAGAGACTTACAGAAAATGAAGAGCTCCCATTTCTTACTCAGCCATTATGCAGGAAGCAAACCATAGGTAAAGGTATTACAATGTGAAATCTCAACAAACTTATTGCTGCCAGCAGAGGCTAGTATGCAAAGCTCTGACCAGACTTTGATAATTTAGGATGTTACATTTCCTCTGAACAACGTTGTTGTGGTATCTCTAAAGGAAGGATTCTACAACCTGCCTGAATCTTCTTAGTTCCACCACATCTCTGAGTTGAAAACTAATAGTTAATTAACAATGAAGGATGTCTTGCTGCCCATCACAGTGACTAGCACTCTCATCTTTGAGAAGAGGAAGATGTACTAATGTGGCAGGCTCCATAATCCCCCAGTTTTCAGTTTAGCACCTGATGTGTGAGGCAAACCCCTTCTCCGGACAATTCAGCAAGTGGAGGTAGGAGGGGCAAGCCATAGCTCTCTGGAGCTAGGCCAGAGAGGCCACCCACCAATGGGACAGGAGTCCATGGTCCATAAGCTCAGTAATCAGTTCCTTTCAGTCATTCCATTGTCTTCCTCCGAAGTGCTCCTCTCATTAACTCAGCTTAATTCTATGCAAATTTACTGAATATCTGCCATGTGCAAAGCCCTTCTCAGTACTCTGGAGATTAACAGGCTAAGTGCCTCAAAGGGGCGTGGCTGCTGAGTCAGTGAGAGCACAGAAAAATAGCCCCGTTAACTGTCACTAAGCTGTACGGCCCTAGTCCTGGCAGGGTCGTTCTCTATTCTCTCCCCTTAATAAATTATCCATCTCATTTCAATATCTGTAACCATAAATACACACACATGTGGACAGACATACTGCAGACCTTCCAAGTGATTAATGCCCAGAGCCACCTACCTGCCTGGCATGGAATCTGGCTTTTTCAGAATGGGAGGAGGGGAAGCTGGGGCATTTGCTGAAGTCATTTAGAGGAATCTGTTTAACCATGGCTGGTAGCATAATCAGAGGTTAACAGAAGAGTTAAGACATAAAAGGCAACTGTCGGGGTACCAGGAGCCCTGAGTTCTAGCCTAGCCCTGCCATGGACTTGCTGTGTAACCTTGAGCAAGACCCCTGCCTTGGGGAAACTAAAGTGCCCATGTGCTAAGAGAGGGGGTCAGACTGGATGATGTTTGCTCCTCACTGCACTCCCAGTCCCCAGTGAAGTACCTGCAAATGTTTATTGTCTGAATGATCTGCCATAGGCCCTTCCATTGCTGACATTCTAGAATGCTATGGAGGAATCATTCCCCTTGGACCCCTAGCTGCCTTCACACCTTGGCCATCTAAAAACAGAATCTTCACTTGAATGGGGATTTTTAAAAAATCAAGTGACAACCATTTGAGTTTCTCTTTTACTTTTTAAATCATTCCACAGTTCACAGTTGCTTCCTACCATCACCCAGGAGACAGAAGCTCACGCCAGTCATACTCCCTTTACTGGTGGTACGTGCCACTTACACAGAAACTAGCGAGGTCTGTGAACATAAGGAAAACATTAGAGACAAAAACCTGGTCCCATAATCCCCAACCCAGACAACATAGCACACAGCCTTACAGCCAATTCATACAAGGAAAGAAGGGAGCAGACACAAGAATATTAACACTGTCAATCTGAAAATGCGGGTTTAAAATTAGTAAAGGGAAAAATATGTCAGTCATGACTCAGGTGGCATTGCTGATTGCTTTGCATGTTCACTTCCACCAACCAACCACTTGAAAGTCTTCATACACAAAATGTCTACTGACAAAAATCAGTTTTAAGATCAGGCTTGAGTGAAAAAAATAAAACTCACAGAGAAAGGAGGGAGAACCTGAAAGGAGAAATTTAAATCACAGATTAAACGAGTGATTACTACAATTATCGTTACTGAAGAATTCTGAATTTATTGGAAAGTGTGGAAAAAGAGAAAATAAAAAAGAAGAACCATTGTAAAATCTGCTGCTGAGCAAGCAGAACACTGAGCAGGCAGTTTTTGTGAGATTAAGTCAATTCTTGAGGTCCTTCCACCTTTGTTCTCAACATGTAAATGGAGGTTGTCGATTTCTAATCTTTCTGTTTTTGAGATATGGGCATTTATTGCTATTAGTTTTCCTCTCAGGAATGCTTTTGCTGTGTCCCATAGGTTTTGATAGCTTGTTTCTCCGTTATCACTTAGTTCGAAGAAGTTCTTGATTTCCCTCTGAATTTCCTCCTTGACCCAGGAGTTAGTCAACAATAGATTGTTTAATTTCCATGACTTTGTGAGGTGGCGAGTGTTTCTGTTGGAATTGAACTCTAATTTTAAGCCCCTGTGG
>CAUYSK010060325.1:0-25949 GCA_963575035.1 Avahi laniger
TATTATGGTGTTGCTGTCTATCAATTTGTTTAGATCAAGTAGAGTTTGCTTTATGAATCTGGGTGCACCTAAGTTGGGTGCATACATATTTAGAATTGTTATGTCTTCTTGTTGAACTGTACCCTTCACCATTATATAGTGGCTCTCTTTGTCTTTCATTACTTTTATTGATTTAAAAACTAAGTTATCTGAGATTAAAAATGCCACACCAGCCTTCTTTTGGCTTCCATTTACTTGAAATATTGGTTTCCATCCCTTTACTTTGAGTCTAAATGCATCCTTGCAGGTTAGATGTATTTCCTGGAGACAGTAGATCCTTGGCTTGTTTTTTTATCCATTCGACCAGCTTATGTCTCTTGAGAGGGGAATTCAAACCATTCACATTTATTGAGAGAACCGATAAGTGGGGTGAATTACTGTTCATTCTTTTGGGTTGCATTTTGTTGCTTTGTTTTCTCTCTGGAGCCATTGTGGAATCTAGCCTTTGATCTTTAGCTTTTGAGTGGTTTCACATTCAAGAATGTTTATTGTGTTTATACTTGTGTAATTCTATTTGAATAGATGTCCCATAGATGGGACATACCTTACTTCTTGGAAAACTGGTCTTATCTTGGTGAATTCCCTCAGTCTTTGCTTATCTGAGAATGTCTTTATTTCTCCTTCATATATGAAACTTATTTTAGCAGGGTACAAGATTCTAGGCTGGGCATTATTCCTGGCTCTCTGCTCCCAGAGTAGGAGGTGAAGAATGTGGACAGCTACACATGAGTGGATTACTCTCCCACAAGAACAGCATCATGAATCTCCAGAGAAGCAGCATGGGACAAGCAGTGCTGAGAGGAAAAAAAATGGTGAATTGGAGAATTGATCGCAAAGTCTGAAGAGTGCAAAATATACAATAGGGAATAGAAGTTATACCATGTATCTTCTCAGATCACAGTGGTATAAAATTAGAGTTCAATTCCAATGGAAATACTCACCACTTCACAAAGTCATGGAAATTAAACAGTCTATTATTGAATAACTATTGGGTCAAGGAGGAGGAAGTCAAACATTCTTCAAATTAAATGATAATGGGGACAGAAGTTATCAAAAGCTGTGGGATACAGCAAAGGCATTCCTGAGAGGAAAACTGATAGCATTAAATGCTCACATCCAAAAAACAGAAAACTCAAAAATCAACAAACTGATAAACATTTTCAAGGAACAGGAAAAGAAAGAGAAAATCAAGTCCAAACTTAGCAAAAGAAAAGAAATAACTAAGATCAGAGGAGAACAAAGCGAAATTGAGAATAAAAGAACTATACAGAAGATCAACAAAACCAAAAGCTGGTTTTTCGAAAAGATAAACAAAATTGACAGCCCTCTTGCTAGATTGACAAGAACTAGAAGGGAAAGGACTCTAATAAACTCAATTAGAAATGAAAAAGGAGAGATCACAATAGACACCACTGAAATACAAAACGTTCTCATTGAATACTGTAGAAACCTATATGCCTGAAAATTACATAATGTGGAGGAAATGAACAAATTCCTGGAAAAATACGGCCTCTCTAAGTTCATCAAGGAGGAAATAGAATTCCGGAACAGACTAATATCAAGCACAAAAATTGGAGCAGCAATTAAAAACCTTCCAAAACGGAAAAGTCCCAGACCAGATGGGTTCACTTCTGAGTTTTACCAAACATACAATGAAGAACCCATACCTATACTACAGAAATTATTCCACAACATTGAGAAAGATGGTATGCTTCCCAACTCATTTTATGAAGCCAGTAAGATCTTGATAACAAAGCCAGAAAAGGATGTAGCAAAAAAAAAAAAAAAAAAAAAAAAAAAACTACAGACCAATATCCCTCATGAATATAGATGCAAAAATCCTCAACAAAATGTTAGCAAATCAAATCCAACAGCATATCAAAAAAAATAATTCTCCATGACCAGGTGAGCTTTATCCCAGAGATGCAAGGCTGCTTCAACATACGCAAATCTATAAATGCAATAGAGCACATAAATAAAAGCAAGAACAAAGACCATATAATTTTCTCAATAGATACAGAGAAAACATTTGATGAAGTTCAGCACACCTTTATGATGAAAACTCTTAACATAATACGCATAGATGGGACATACCTTAAAATTATTAAGTCCATATACAATAAACCTACAGCCAATATCATACTGAATGGGGAAAAATTGAAACCATTTCCACTTAGAACTGGAACTAGACAAAGTTGCCCACTGTCTCCACTTCTATTCAACAAAGTGCTGGAAGTTCTTGCTAGAGCAATTAGACAAGAGAGGGGAATTAAGGGCATCCAAATGGGGGCAGAAGAGATCAAACTCTCACTCTTTGCTGATGATATGATATTATATCTAGAAAACACAAGGATTCAACCAAGAGACTCCTGGAATTGATAAATGAATTCAGTAAAGTCTCAGGATACAAAATCAATACCACAAATCAGACGCATTCATATATACCAATAACAATCAAGCCAAAATTCAAATAAAAAATGCAATACCTTTTACAATAGGCTCAAAAACAATTAAATATCTAGGAATATATTTAACAAAAGATGTGAGAGACATATACAGGGAGAACTATGAAACACTAAGAAAAGAAACTGTAGAAGATGTAAACAAATGGAAAAATCTACCTTGCTCATGGATTGGCAGAATCAATATTGCTAAAATGTCCATACTGTCCAAAGTGATCTACAGAATTAATGCAATTGGTATCAAAGTACCATTATCATTCTTTACAGATATATAAAAAATAATTTTAGGCTTTGTATGAAACCAGAGAAGATCTCGTATAGCCAAAGTAATCTTAAGCAAAAAGAAGGGGAGGTATCAGTCTACCAGACTTCAAGCTGTACTACAAGGCCATAGTAACTAAAACAACATGGTACTGGCACAAGAACAGAGATACAGACCTTTGGAACAGGACTGAGAATCCAGAGATGAAATCATCTGCATATTGTCATCTAATCTTTGACAAAGCAGACAAAAATATACACTGGAGAAAAGAATCTCTTTTCAATAAGCAGTGCTGGGAAAACTGGATAACTACATGTATAAAATTGAAACTGGATTTCCACCTCTCACCTCTTACAAAAATCAATTCATGATGGATAACAGATTTAAACTTCAGGCATGAAACCTTAAGAATCCTAGAAGAAAATGTAGGGAAGCCTCTTTTAGACATCGGCCTAGGCAAAGAATTTATGAAGAAGATCCCCAAAGCAATCACAGCAGCAACAAAAGTAAATATATGGAACCTGATCAAATTAAAAAGCTTTTGCACAGCCAAGGAAACTATCATTAGAGCCAATAGACAGACTACAGAATGGGAGAAAATATTTGCTTTCTACATATCAGATAAAGGGCTGATAACAAGAATCTACCTAGAATTTTAAAAAATCAACAAGAAAAAAAATCAATCAACCTCATCAATAAATGGGCAAAGAGCATGAACAGAAACTTTAAAAAGAAGACAGAATAATGGCCAGTAAACATATAAAAAAATGCTCAACATCTCTAATCATTAGAGAAATGCAAATCAAAACTACAATGAGATATCACCTAACCCCAGTGAGATTGGCCTTTATCAAAAAATCCCAAAACAACAAATGCTGGCGAGGATGTGGAGAGATAGGAACACTCTTACACTGCTGGTGAGACTGCAAATTAGCACAACTTCTGTGGAAAAGAATTTGGAGATACCTCGAAAAGCTACAAGTAGAACTACCATTTGATCCAGCAATAGCACTATTAGGCATCTATCCAAAGGAACAAAAGACATTCTATAATAAAGACATCTGCACTTGAATTTTTATGGCGGCACAATTTAATATTGCAAGGATGTCGAAACAACCCAAGTGTCCATCAATCCATGAGTGGATTAATAAAATATGGTATATGTTTACAATGGAATACTACTCAATTACAAAAAACTGTGGTGATCTAGCACCTATTATATTTTCCTGGATAGAGCTTGAGCCCATCCTCCAAAGTGAGGCACCACAAGAATGGAAGAATAAGCACCATATGTACTCACCATCAAATTGCTACTAAATGATCAACACTAAGGTGCTCACATGGTAGTAATATTCTTTGGGGGTTGAGGGGTTGGGGGTGGGTAAACTCACAACTAATGGACTCGGTGAGCATTGTAGGGGGGAAAAGTCATGCCTCAAATCACGGCTTGGGTGTGACAAAGTCATAACATGTAACCAAAATGTTCATACCCCCATAATATCCTGAAATAAAAAAATAAAAAAATAAAAAAAAAAATAAAAACTCACGCATTAAGTATTTTTACCATCTCGTGCATATTTATATCATTTTGAAAATTGTTTTAATGTGCTCACATGTATATTTTTAAGTTTAATAAGTAAAAAATGGGTACCATGGTCAGATTAGATCCCTGGTTTTGATGATGGACCAGAACTATAAGGTAAAAATGGATTCCTTAAAACCTGATTGCTCGTAGGTAGCAAAGCAGGACTAAAGCACAATCTTTCACTTAGCCAATTTCTTTTTGTATTGAAACATAGCATTTTTTATTAATAGCAAACCTAGAGCCTGTAGGACAACATAGTCTTAAGAAAAAAAAAAAACGAAAAACTATTTGGTAATGTTAGTGAAGCATATGCTGAATAAAATTAGTCTGAGAAATAATACAATTATATAATTTATAAGGCTGAATTTAAAGTTGAATTTTGAATCAATTTGCTATAAACTATGCGAATGAATAATTAACTATTAAAATGTTTCTGACCCAGAAAATTATTGAAAGGAATTTATAAATGAAATATACTTCTTTCTCACTTGATACACATTTGATAATAAGAAATCTTATTATTTCTTAGAAAGCTACCCAGTTGTCAGATAGCTCAATTCCAGGTTTAATACACAAATACACACACACACACAAACACACACACACAGTCTGCCAATGAGGGTGTTGTTTTTGTTTTTGTTTTTTCTGAACAGTGTCATACACCCTATGTTTCCATCTAAAAAGTAAGTATTGCACCCCATAAAAAACTGATTTTAATTTTCATCTGATATGTTACACAAGATAAGAAGTGTGTTATATGTTATTTTATCTGTTTTCACTTCTTTGGCTAATTAGATTATTCCTCTTCCACCTCTGATTGTAACACTAAGGTTATAATTACAAATAATAATGATCTATTCCCATTACAGATGGTACTTTGAATCTGATTGAACTTCATGGTCATCTCCCAGATTTGCAGTTTTTGGAGAACAAAAATTATAGCACCTGTCAAAACTAGGCAAAGGGGAAGGGTCAGGGCAATCTGAAAAGCAGAACTTATTTCAACAAATTATAAAAGTAAGTTACACACACACACACACACTCAAGCACACAGAAAAGTTTACAAGTCATCAGATTCTGGAACTGACATTTATATACTTTTTAACCAAGGGAAACTGTGCTGGCCTTTAAATCATAAATAGCGTGACTGACACAGGTATTATCAAAAGTCTATTTCTTAAGTAGTAAAGACCAGCAGTTACTAGGGGTTCCAATAAAGACTATGAAATCTTCACGGTAATTTTGTTAAAAAAAAAACACCAAGAAATTACAACTTAACGTGTTTCGAAGGACAATGGGATAGTTAATTTTATTCTGGAAATGCTAAACAGAGGTATTGAAACAGATGGTTCAGTGAGATTGAGAAATATTTTTGAATCAACATCTTTAAAATGCCTACAAAGTTTATTTTTTAAATTGTAGCATTATGTATTTTATTCTACAATGGCATGATAAAAACTCTGCTGCTCTTCCATCCTTTGTATTGTTCTTTTCTCATTCTCAAAATTAAGGTGTAGAAAAAAATGTAATTCCCAGTTTATAGATGAGTGTCCATTACCTTCTACTGTGGATCTATTTAAACGGGTCTTTACAACATAAAAGTACATGTTGCATGCTAATTTAGGGCAATTGCAAGAAGTAGAGGAAACAATGTCTCAAAATGATAAATAAAATCCTAATTATATTTATTTTGTAACATTTAAGACACAAACTAGGTATAAACACTCTGAATACTTCTATATTAACCTCTTTAAATGTTAGAAGCAGAGTTAGAATTCTCTACTTTTGAAGTGATAACTAGTATCGTTATTACGTGGTTTGTCAGTCTCATATGTGCTTGTCAATCTCACACGTATCCATCCCTAGGCAATGAATATAAGTTTTTAATACATGGTATAATTATATCAATGGCATCCTACTACATATTCATTTTTTTAGAGAAAGCTTGCAAAATGTTTTAATGACATACAAATTACATTTTAGGATGATGCAATGAAGACTAAATTAAACTATATGAAAGAAACTCTACTGTTAGCTCCAAAGAATACTGAAAGGAAGATTTCAACACATTTCTTCTCAATAGATAAGTCTGAGATTTGGTAGGTGGGGACAAAGCCATGTTGATTTTAGAACTATATGGATGTTAATGAGTATTTAATTTACAAGTTTTGAAAAAGAGTTCTTGCACCAGGGACTTCCAGTATCATAACCAAATAAATATCCAAAGCTTTCACCAGATATATAAAAAGCCAGTAAGGTCTGGCTCAAATAATTCAAGAAAAGAAATGTATCATTCAGCTTGATAATTGAACTCATATACATAGAGCAAAAACTGAACATATATTTGAGAATGATATCAATATTCTTAATATTGGAAGTTTTACAAAAAAGAGGGCCATACATTTTGGCAGCACCTATGGAAATATACAAGTGTTACGGTGGTACTCAAAACAGAAGTAATGTCAATTCCTGGGTTTTATGAATTGATTGTGAAAAAAGATTAATAATAATCAATGACAAACATCTCCTCATATAATGTCACAAATTCATTAAGTGAAGCCCTCCAGGTGGTATAATCAGTGGCCAATCTGTGAATATTTTTATATACTTTATGACTATCAAGAGGAGCAAAGATAAATGATTTCACACTGTAATACAAATATACATGCATATATATGCATATACAAACACGTGTGTTGCGGAGGGGAAGAGAGAGAGAGACAGAGAGGGGCAATGTGTATAATAGCCAAATAGGTGTCCAAATATGTTTGTGTGTATATTTGGGTTAGAAGGTATTTTATTAATTTTTACTAGTTAGTAATCAATGTTAAAATTGCTTTTTTTTATATGACATTAACTTTAAATTTGTTTTTTTCTGGAGTATTGATGGTACAAAGGATTTAAATTTAAATAAATTAACTTACAGAAATGAAAACAATCCTTAAGTTTTAAAAATAACTAAGATCAAAGTATTTCCTAGTAATATTCTGTATTTTATTTTTATTAAAGTTTTTTCTTTAATGAATACAAATTTTACTATTATGAATACTTTATACATGAAAGTTTGGATAAATTGCATTGCTATGTCCCATTTTCCTGAAAAGTATTTTAAAAAATAAACTCATCTAAGTATAGAAAGTATTAACTTCTGAAACTTCAATCTTTTTTTTACTAATCTAAGTGCAAATCTCAAAATTCTTTTAAATTTGTGCTCTAAATATTTTTACAAGATCTCCCTCTTCTGGCCACAACAGTTATTTCATTTCTTTTTTTCGACAGTAGTCTTAAAATCTGCTGCAAAGTTAGGGCAAAACTAATTTATACTAATCTGTCATCAAAGAGATAAATAGACAGGCACTCTTTAAAAATGAAAAACAGGAGGCCAGGCGCGGTGGCTCACGTCTGTAATCCTAGCTCTCTGGGAGGCCCAGGCGGGAGGATTGTTTGAGCTCAGGAGTTCGAAACCAGCCTGAGCAAGAGCGATGACCCTGTCTCTATCAAAAATAGAAAGAAATTAATTGGATAACTAAAAATATATAGAAAAAACTAGCCGGGCATGGTGGCACATGCCTGTAGTCCCAGCTACTCGAGAGGCTGAGGCAGGAGGATTGCTTGAGCCCAGGAGTTTGAGGTTGCTGTGAGCTAAGATGACGCCGCCAGAGCACCCTAGCCCGGGCAACACAGTGAGACTCTGTCTCAAAAAAAAAAAAAAAAAAAAAAAAAATGAAAAACAGGAAGCTCTTTTCAGTATCTCTAATACACATACTGTTCTATTAAAGTCTGTTTATCTAATTTCATTTAAGTTTTCTGCCTCACTGATAGTCTGAGGATTCATATGCCAAGCTTGGTAATAAGTTAATAAATGAATTGAATGCTTGAGATGTTCCAGATGGACTTAAATTGCAAATGCTGTCATTCACAAAAGAGACTGAGCTCACACAGCTGGAATGCAAGTTTCCAAAGGCAAACTTACCTATGCCCTTTAACGTGCAATAGAGGTGAGAAGCAAGCTCCCCGAATGTCCTTTCAGAACTTAAATTTCCCTCTCAAATCTGCAAACCTGGTTGAAAACAATTAAGCATATCTGAAAAATATTGAAAAATGAAGGGCAATAAATACTTACCATGCAACTTTCACAATATAATATGCTAAAAACAGTTTTACACTATGTGAGTGTGGTATTATCACATATTTATTAGTTTGTTTTGAGCATTAGATTTAATTTCATAGAATTTCAGAGAAACATACATGGAAAGTTTTGTGGAAACTATTTTTTTAAAACAATATATTATATTGGTGCACTAAAATTCCCAGTAGCCATTATTGATAAGTTTCTTCCTTTCTTCAAGAAATATTGACAAAGTAATGACTATCTAAAACAAAGACAACATACTCAGTGCTCTCAAGAAATGCATTGTTCGTACTAAATTTGGGTTACATTAACAAATTTGGATTCACTTGAAATTATACTTAATTTGACTTTACACATAATTTTAGTTTCCAGGAGAAAGGGTTTATAGCTTTCATCAGATGCTCAAGATGTCAGTGACTCCCAAATTTAAGAACGATTGAGTCATATAAGCAAATAATTACAATTACATAACATTTGATATTTTAAAATCCATGTGAACAAGACTATAATAATAACTAACTATACATAGGCAAATCAAGGAAAGTTCCCAAGAAATGGTAACATATGCTCTGAATTTTGAATTTTGAATTTTGAAGCTCAAGGAGGAGTTTGTCAGAAAGTAAAGAAAGAGAAGAGGGTTCAGAATATCTCTAGAATTGATGTAAAAGCAATGTTGATGAATAGAACTTGGCATAGTCATTGAAGAAAATGTTTTTTGGTGCGATTAAATTAAAAATGCACATGGTGAAGTTCAGTATATTGCATTCGTTGCTGTGTTTCCTACATCTAGAAAAGTATTTGGCATAATACATATTTCAGAGGTTTATGAATATTTGTTAATTGAAAAATGTGAATAGGTTTAAATGATAGCACAGGGAAAAATAATGAAAGTTCTTGAGGGCTTCTCTATGAATTTTGGCTTCTATTCATTTCTATTTATTAATTAATATAGAGACATTAAATGTTCGTTGGACTTTTTGTTTCATTTTGTTACTGTTGTATTTTATTATTATTATTATTTCAGCATATTATGGGGGTACGGATGTTTAGGTTATGTATGTTGCCCTTCCCCCCCGCCCCTGGCCCCAAGTCAGAGCTTCAAGCGTGTCCATCCCCCAGATGGTGTACATCACACTCATTATGTATGCATATACCCATCCCCTCCCCCCCCCCGCCCAACATCCAATAGATGTTATTCTTGTATGTGCACTTAGGTGTTGATCGGTGAAACGAATTTGCTGGTGAGTACATGTGGTGCTTATTTTTCCATTCTTGAGATACTTCACTTAGTAGAATGGGTTCCAGCTCTGTTGTATTTTTTAATGAAAGTACATAATCAGATTTGTGTTTTATGCTGAGAACAATGCTAATTATGTACAAGAGAAGGAAGATATTGGATCCCAGGAAAGTCATGATGGGGCATCACTTAAAACATTAGTAGATTTGAGGAGACAATAAAAGAAAAACGAATTTTTCAAGTATTCTGAAGAAGAATTAGAAGTTTAGATAATTAAGTGAAAAGAGGAATAAGAAAAAGGAGTGGTTGAGCGTAAGTCTCAGGTTTTTTTTGGCTCAGATGTCTCTGTAGATACTGATACTGTTACTTACAATTATAAAAATAAAAATGAAATTTAAAAAATGAAGGCATGTTTGGGTGACAAAATGTAGCCCACTTTGTGGTGTGATGGCATGTAAGTGAAAAGAGCAAAGAAATTGCTAAAATCTGCAAAAAACTTTAGAATTTCTTAGTAAATAGTTTGAGTTTGGAGAATGTACATGTAGCTATTATCTTGAAAATGCCAGGTTACTAACATGGCACTAAATGGTGGTTGATGGATACAACCAAGATTTCTAGCATCAGCTGTTACCAATGAGCTGAAATGAGAGTTTTAGCCTCATATTATATGCATGTGAATAGATGACAGGGGAGATGACATAGAGTTTACCCTATTAGCTGTTTTCTGACCTTTTATAAAGATATTTTCCCTTAGAGTATCTCTATTTAATTGTGAAATGTCTGAAATGTCACCAATAAAAAATACTTATTTTCCAAAATCCTTTATAAAAATGCAGACCACAGTGGGTCACATAGCAAATGTATCTTTCTATTTGCAAGGCATGATATTATTTTTGCATGTTTTCTCATATAAGGAATGTATCATTTTGGTGATTCTGTGCCACAAATTTCTCATCTAAATTTTTAGAGTTGATGAGAAAATTTAAGGAGATAACACATCTAACCCACAGAGTCTGGTGTTGGACTTATAATTTTAGGTATCATCTAGACAGCTCTCCAGACATCAAGTAGATATTATCTCAATTTTGCATATACAGCACATTTATTTAATCACTTATAAAGTAGTTTGTTCTAAATAATAACTGTGAACCATCTGAATTATTGATTTACTGAAAAAACATTTTGAACTTGTGGTACTGACCTCACCTGAAAAAATAATATAAATAATAGATGATAGTTGAGTCTATTTTTGTTTCACCATGAATACAAACTTAAAATGTTCATTTAGTTTTCTATAAAGAAACCAATATTTACAACTCATTCTGATGTAGCCAAATCAACAAGATCTTGGATAATTAGAACTTTGGAGTCACGCTAACAATTTATTTTTCTGCAATCGATCAAATTAACAACAGTACATTTCAAAGAGCCAAAAATAACTGAAATTTGGTTCTTTTCATTGTGTAGCTTCCACACAAAATTGATCATTCTGTTGAAGCAGCTGGACAAGAGAAGGATGACTGAGCAGAGCGGCATGCATTAATCCCAATAATAACTATTTAGAATTCTTGAGCAGGGATTAACTTCGTGAGAAGACAAAGAAAAGTATGTTTCTGAGAGAGATGTAATTTCAATCTATTCGGAAATACAGACATATTCAGAGTGTGATATGGTAAAACATGTCGAACCTCTATTCCTCAGTGATTTACCAAGCAAGTTAGTTGGTCATGGACACCAAATATAGCACATTTCTTCAACCCCATTTCCAAGTGTTAACATTTTACCTCCCTGCTATCCCCCCTAGATTTACGTCCCTATTCCATACCAGGAAAAACCCACTCATTCAAAACGACCTTCCTGCCTGTCATATCAAGGAAGTTTTAGGCATTCCTTTCGTTTTCTCTGTTGCACTCGTTCTCTGTTTTGCTTATCTGCGTGTCAGCTGGCATCTCTGTTTACAATTCCACATTGCTGTACTCGGCAGCTGCAGCAATGACAGCTACAGTGTGATTTTAATCCTAGCCTTAAGGGAGTGAGAGGATTCGAATGGTTCTACTCTAAGGATACATTATCAGTATCTAAGCAGCCCTTGTCATAAACTTTGAATCATGTAATGAAACTTTCAGCAAAGGGTATCATGAAATTTTTGCTTACAGGATGATAAAAATGCTTAATTCTCAATGTTTAATGAGAAGGAACTACTCCTGAAGGTCTAAAACAAGTTTCATTCATATAGCCACTTTAATGTAAGATATTGACAGATAATATAACTAGAGCACCCTGGCTAAAGAATGATTACTTACAGGAAGAATATTGACTATGTAAAATATATCTGGGAATGATCGTATTAGTATTGATATTAATCTTTAAATAATAACAAATATTCTAAATAGCTATCCAAATACCACTATTAAAACCACTATTAAAACTGGAAGTTCCAAATTGTATAGATTATTTCACAGTATCTATTCAAATAAGAAACCAATATTATATTTTTGCTAAAATGATATTATGTCTATTTTTGCCTATGGTAAGTGACCTATATTTAATGACCAAAGAGGTTTTATGTATAATTATATCTCATTTATTCAAATATATACTATGTCCAAAAAATATCAATTAAGATTATTTACAAGTTTTTGGATATAATATCAGTATCTCCATAATTAACAAGTATCTAGGAAAATAATCAGAATAAAAGTTAGCATGATTTTTTTACTTGTTAATTCTATGCAACTTGATATTAGTCCAGATATAATCAATTTCTAATTATCCACACATGTTATATCAAATAATAGGCTAATTTTAACCTGTTGTTTCATAATTGGTTTTTTTCTCTCTAAGTCTTATTGTATTAGGTAGGGATTCTGTCTCTCCTTAAATCTCTGTTAATACTAATTTTTCTTTAATTATTTTATACATTCTATCTAGGGGGACATTGAAAATAATTTCCAGAAAGATTTGAGATAATCATCGGGTAGCATTAGTATCTATTTTACAATAATAATGGAGTGTGATAGTGTTTCAAGCTAGTGCTTGCACTCCAAGCTCCTTAAAGATAAATTAATAATCCCAGATGTGATACATGCCAAGTAATGTGTTCAGTATATATACATATGCTCCATTTTTAATCTAGATTTGTTGCATATGAGCCAAGGGCCTTAAGTTTTTAAATCTATATGAATCTTGGTTTGATACTCATATTTAAAATAAAGCTAAAAATATCTAACATACTACAAAGAAGCAAGAATTAAGAAGTAATACTAATGATATATGTAAGTTCCAACACACCTTTCTTATTGTGTAGTGAGTATTCAGTAAGTATTAATTTCTTTCAAACTCATTTATTTGTATATACATCCTGCCTCCCCAATCGTAAGATAACTGTAATGAGAGCAGAGACTATTTTTTTCATGCACAAGAACTTCCAGTAACTCTTAGTTTTATCAATGCCCTCAGTGGAACACTCAAATCTCCACACAATCTTGTTATTTTTAAAGTAGGAAAAACCTCTATGTGTAAATTTAGGACACGGACAAATTATTATAGACATATTTAGATATATCTATGTCTATCCTAGATCTATATTATCCTAGATGTTAAAATCTTTTCCCTAAGTATATATACCATAATTTTATACACATGTGTACTTCAGTTTATTGTACTTCTCTTCGTTGTGCTTGGCAGATTTGGGGTTTTCCATAAATTGAAGTTTTGTGGCAACTCTGCATCAAGCAAGTCTCTCGGTGTCATTTTTCCAACAGCATGGGCTCACTTTGTGTCTCTATGTAATATTTTAGTAATTCTCACAATATTTAAGACTTTTTCATTATTATTATGTCTGTTATGGTGATCCGTGTTTAGCGATCTTTGATGTTATTATTTTAATTTTGGGAAGGGGACCATGAACCACACCCATAAAAATGAGGAACTTAATAAATAAAAGTTGTGTGTGTTTTGACTGCTCCATTGACCAGCCATTCCCCCATCTTTCTCTCTCTCCTTGAGCATGTCTATTCCTTGAGACACAACGATATTAAAATTGGGTCACTTAATAATTCTACAATGGCATCTAGGTGTTCAAGTATGTTGGCCTAAAGAAAAAATCTGAGGCTATATTAATAGAAGTTGACTCCAACCTTCAAGGATGACTTTGAGGGGTTCAAGACTTCAGTAGAGGAAGTAACTGCACATGTAGCAGAAATAGCAAGAGAACTAGAATTAGAAGTGGAGCTTGAAGATTTGGCTGAATTGTTGTAATCTCATGATAAAAGTTTGATGAATAAGGAGTTATTTCTTCTGGAAGAGCAAAGGAAGTGGTTTCTTGAGATGGAATCTACTGCTGATGAAGATGTTGTGAACATTGTTACAATTACCACAAAGAATTTAAAATATTACATAAAGTTAGTAGATAAAGCAGCAGCAGGGTTTAAGAGGATTTACCCTAATTTTGAAAGAAATCCCACTATGGGTAAAATGCTATCAAACAGCATCAATTGCTGTAAAGAAGTCTTTCATGAAAAAATGAATAAATTGATGTGACCAACTTCATTGTTTTCTTATTTAAAAAACTACTACAGCCATCTCAACCTTTAGCAACCACTACCAATTTAGCAGACATCCACATCAAGGCTGGGTCCTCCACCAGCAAAAAAATAATGATTCGCTGATGGCTCAAATGACGTTTAGTATTTTTAGAAATAAAGTATTTTGAAATTAAGGTATATACATCATTTTTTAGACATCATGCTATTGCACACTTAGACTACATTATAGTGTAAACCCAGCATTTATATGCATTGGGAAACCAAAAAAAATCATGTGACTTGCTTTATTGTAGTATTTGCTTTATTGCAGTGATCTGGTACTGAAACAGCATTATCTCTGAGGTATGCCTTTACTATCATTAAGGTGAATTCATTGGCTTAAGGTATTTTCTCTAGAAAACTTTCAGAAATCATATTTTTTTTTGGCCGCTGAGAGAAAAACTAAGCAAAGATGAACCTATTTTTCATACATTTATCACAATAAATCTAGAATACTCTGCGTGCTGTGAATATAGCAGTGGACAAATTACATAATGTTTTAGGTTTTATGAAACTTACAGTTTGGTAAACTTATGAGAATGTATAAATAAATAAAATAAGCTATTTAATATATATCAGACTATATAAAGGTACGAATAAAATAAAGCAAGAAAAAATAGAATATGACCTAGGTTGGTAAAGACTTCTCTGATGAGGTAAATGTTGGATAAAGGTCAGAAGGAAGTGAAGGAATACGCCACGCAAGATCTAGAAGGAGAATATTCAAGACATAGGAGTAGTAACGCTCTTAAAAATTGGAGCAAGGTGATCTTTAAGGCACATTTAATTTAAATATGGTATGGAGCTTGTGGAAAGTTTTAAGCAGGGAAGTGACATGATCAGATTGATGTTTAAAATACATACATAATAAATCATCATCAATTATATTAATAATATGATATTATTTGAAATATTTTTCATGGAATATTTGAGAGCTAGTCTGCTTTTATACTGAACATCCTTGCCTGCACATATGTTTTAGTCTATTAGAAATGGATATAGGGACACGAGGATGCAGATAAATACTGATTATCATGCATGATATATGGTGGAAGATAGCAATATGCAGACAGTCGTAGGAAATGACAGAAGAATAACCACGGAAAAACGTGGAATACCAGTTTAGGTTTGCTAATGGATCTCTTAACTTATGAACAGGAGTGAGGACAGTAATACGAGGCATTGGAGGCATTTTAGCTATGCGTGTGTGATACAGACAAGACTTATATAATACTTAAAGCCATTTGACCTTAATGGAGTTTCAAGTGTAAGGCTTTGGTTTGTATGAGAGTCTACGCTGTATATATGTGGTTAAGGAGATTGAGATTTATCCAGTAAAAATGGGAAGCTATGGAAAGTATTTCAATAATTACTTAAAATTGCATTTGATAGGTCATTCTGGCATATGTGGGAAGGGCAACCGTGAGGAGAAAAAGGAGGCAAGAGGAGCTAATGCCGTTATTATGTTTTTTTTAGTTATGAGTGAATTAGGGTCTAAATGAGAGCAAGAGTAATAAGGATGGAAGAGATGGATTGATTGTAAGAATACAGTTACAGTGAAGTCAGGGAAATTGTTGACTAATCACGGGAGAGGATAAAAAAGGAAGTCAAGAATGACTTCTAGCATTTTGCGTGGGTTAATAGATCAAATGCATTTCTGCTAGCAGAAAGAGAATATAAAGAAATTAGCCTTGGGAGAAAGAATATTTGCTCGGTTTTGACATTTCTAAAGCTTCTATGCACTTGCCTGTGTTTGTATAGTAAACACTTTAATTAATTAATCCTAGACTGCAAAGAGAGGTCTAGGAGAACAAATAAATTTGGAAGAAAGAGGCGTATAAATAGTAGTTGAGACAATGAAAGTCAATGAAATCACTCAGAAGTAGTGCATGGGCAATGCACTGTGCAAAGTACAAAGCAATGTGAGGAACCAAATTTTAATATATATAAAGAAGATCATGGACGGGAGTGGAGAGAGGGAGACAGACACTAGGAACTCTAAAAAATGGAAAAGAATAGGAGGAGTTTTGTCCATCAGGAAAACTGAGGGTGTAGAAAATATCAAGGAAGAGGGATTTTCCAAACTAGACTCTGAGCTTCTTAAGGGCAAGAGTTGTTGACTTTACCTTTGGTCTGAGAGGTCCTAGCCCACAGAATGGCAAATAGTAGCACTTAGTGCAAAGTTGGCAGAAAGAATGAAAAGAAGAGAAGTGATAAAAGTAAAGATAAATATTTAAGTTAAAAATTTCAAATATAATGTCAGGACCACTGGATTTAATGACTGAAGGATATAGAGAGTCTAAGGTTTTACAAATAGTATGGTCAATGCCACAGACGCCACAGAAAAGAAAGTTATGAAAATTTATAATTTATTTTTATAAATTTAAATAGAACTTTTATTGTTTTATTTTTATTTTATTGTGTTATTTTATTTTATTTTAATTTCAGAATATTACGGGAGTACAAATGTTTAGGTTACATATATTGCCTTTGCCCTGCCCAAGCCAGAGAACTTTGGTTTTATCGTGGTACATTTTATTTACTTTCCTTCAGTTTACATTAGAAATAATATACTGAATATCCACCAGATGTCACTATACACACGCAAATGTTTTACTTTGAAACGCTGTAGCAGCAAAGCTTTTATAGAAAGGTACTCAAACATAAAATGAATGTCTTTTATTGAAAAAATTAGAATTCTTTAATCACCCATACATTATATATATTTACTCATAGATTACTGAAAATCATTTTATATAAAGTTTTTACTCTGGCCAAATATAAATACTTCATTTGTCAATTTGAAATGTTTTTCTCACGTTTTATGGATAATAAATATTTACTTAAAGACATGTAGCTAGAGGCTGACGCCATGGCACTCACTCTAGCTTGGGCAACACAGCAAGACTTTGTCTAAAAAAAAAAAAAAAAAGACATGTAGCTAGACATTATTTAAATTTTGCGTAGAAATTAATCTAAATACTTTTAGTTAATAAAATCATATACCTGAAAAACTACAGAGAATAATTTGAAAATCCTGTCAAAACAATAAAATTATTCTGTGAGATGTCCAACTACAAAATTATTGTATAGAAGTTTGTTAATTTTCCTATATATTGATAAAAACAGAAAATATAAGGAAGAAAATATGCCATTATAAACAGGGAGGAAAAGCATATATAGGAGAAAAACAGATAAAAGCGTTTTACCTACTTGAGGAATAATTTAAAACTTTACTAGAAAATATAAAAATACTAAAAAAAAATTTTATGACAGAATGAGTATCTGTGGGAAAAATATTAATTCTCCTGAGATATTAAACATTCTCTGTGTGTTTAATGATATAGCAACTAATATGTCAATTAGGTATGAGGAGGAACTTTTGCAATTTCACTAAAATTTTATAAAACTATTTTTAGACTAGTTTAATCCTATTTTTATTAGAATTTATTATAAAGCTACAATTATTTTTAAAGCTAAATATTAAAGAAGACTCCCCTGAATACAAATGACTAGAATTCATAAATTCACTTAAAATGAAAACTCTGATTTAGTATATGATAAAAGGGGTGTATCGAGTCAGTGCAGAAAATATTTATTATTCAATAATATTTAAAATAAACACATAACTAAGTTTGATAAGAATAAATATAAATATTTACATGAAGTTATGAAATACATTCAAAAAATTATGGCAGGCCGGGCGCGGTGGCTCACGCCTGTAATCCTAGCACTCTGGAAGGCCGAGGCGGGTGGATGGCTCGAGGTCAGGAGTTCAAGACCAGCCTGAGCAAGAGTGAGACCCCTGTCTCTACTAAAAATAGAAAAGAAATTAATTGGACAACTAAAAATATATAGGAAAAATTAGCCGGGCATGGTGGCACATGCCTGTAGTCCCAGCTACTCGGGAGGCTGAGGCAGAAGGATTGCTTAAGCCCAGGAGTTTGAGGTTGCTGTGAGCTAGGCTGACGCCACGGCACTCACCCCAGGCAAGAGAGTGAGACTCTGTCTCAAAAAAAAAAAAATTATGGCAATGTTGGTGTCCAAGAGGTATACTGCTTCTTCATTTTCCCTTTTTTCATGTGTATTGCTGTTTTATAAGTGAAAATAAAAAATGGAAGAATTAAAAACACTATGTTTCCCTGACTCAGTAGGAACAGGAGAGGATGAGTACAATTAAAAATAATATAATATTATATGATATATAAGATTAATATAATTAATATGTTATAATACAAAATATAATATGTAAAAAATTGATAAATAAAAGAATGTAAAGTCATGAAGGAAATAAAGGCCTTAATCATTGTGAAAAACACACACACAAAAAATAATTGGAAAAGATAATTGTTTGTCATCAGTGTAGAAAATATTAAGTTATTCTTTCTGAGTTTTTGTAGTCCAAGCTTTGACTGGTTTCAGCATCATTCCAAAAGCAATCAGATTCTAGGCCACTGGAATTTTTTTTACTCATAACTTTTGCTACTCCATTTGCACTAACACCCTAATTCACCTGGTATGATTCAATCAGTTATTCATGTAGATGTTTGTGTATGTTTTCTTCCCACTATGCACCAAGAACTGTGCCAAAAACATAGTGAATAGATGTACATAAAATAGACATTTCTGCTTTAGGATTTATATTTAATATGTAGTTATTATTAAATCATTTCCATATTTACTGAATTTTTGTGGCCAGGTTTATCCACTGTAAAATTACTTTTTTCCCATTTGTAAGTAATAAAGACTTGTTTTGGGGGAGATATTTTGAAATTCTACAAGTATTCCATTGCTTCTCAAATTTTGCCCGCTAATTATAGCATCCATCAGATCTTGCCTACCGCAAGCATTACTTTAGTGTTCTAAATGTTATTTTCTATTTAATTCATTTTTAAAATATTTATTAATTAGAATTCTTCTGTAAAGAAGAGTAGTTCCTTCTCCCATATTTAATTTTTTATGCAATTATTTATTGATATTAGTATAGACTCAGATTTTTTTTTTATCAGTTGATAGCAATCCAAATTTTATTATTTACTTTTTTGCTCAAATTGTTCCGTCTTTACGCACTGGAAACACTTTTTACTTTGACTACTGTGCCCTTTCGATTTGTCACCACAGATGCGCTAGGCTCATCTTGCACACTCTCTAACTCTGCTGGGACTAATTCACTTCTCCAAGAATTCCTGATTTGCTCTTTTTTTTTTTTTTTTTTGAGAATGGTATTAGAAACCAAGATCTGAATTCGAATTGTGCTCATGGCTCCTGAAGTGACATTGTAGCCGAGCACATTCAGTGGATAGAGTTAGGAAACCTAGGCATTTATACTAACACATTATACACATCTATATTTATTTCTATATCTAATATATTAAAACAACAAAAGTATATTACAACACAAGTTCATACTGATACCTCTTGACTTTAATCCAGCACCACAGGGTTCATGCTTTAATCTTCTGCCATTTTTCACTCCCCACCTTCATTCCTTATTTGTAACTTTATTCTCCAATTGTGAGAAATCTGGATTCCATTATCTACAGTATATTTACTCATTTTCAACCCTCACTTATTCTATAGTTAGTGATTTTACAGAAGCAATAACAAAATTAAACCGTCTAAACAACCAAACAAATAATCTCTCCTCTGTCTTAATTACTTGATGCTCTTCATTTCTTATACTTTTTAATAAAAAACTAAATTATTAATGAGATTGAAACATTGCCTCAATACTTTCTAAACAAAGTACTCAAATTTTTCCCTTCCAAAGTAGAGTTGTTTAGAGTTGCACAGTTAATGTTTGTCTTGCCCAGGAGTTGTGTAACTAATATTAAATAACTTCAATCACGCCCCCTTACCACCCATGCATGGGAAAGAATAACAAACCCAGATAATGGTAAATGTTATCCATGAAAGGTCTCCTTTAATTTTGTTATTGCTTCTGTTGTTTCTTATCACTACTATTGACTTCTTTTCTTCCTTTTTTAATTTTAATTTTAATGGAGGGAATTTAATATAGGGAATTGGTTAAACAGCTACTGGAGGGCTTAAAGGCAAACAAGGGAACACTTCAGGAAGCAGCCACATATCCCAAGGGCTAGAGAACAAAGCAGGATAGTGGAAGCTATCAGAACCTAGGAACTTGGAGGAGCACTGTGGAGCTGAGACTCTCCCTTCTGAGGAGCAGGCCCTGCCTCGGTGGTGCTGGTACCCAGGGGTGCAATGACAGGATTGCTGGGAGTGGTTAAAGAAGCCAGAAGCTGCTCCCGGAGTCAATAGCTGCTGCAGGGGTGAAGAGCCATTGCTGGGTCTTAGTGATAGGAACAGCAAGCAGGTAGGAAGGAACAAGTCCCATCAACCTTTCAGTCTCCCTCTGGAGCTCTTCTTGACAGAACTAACAGGATTTATTCCGCCGGCAAAGAAAAGTTGTGTTTTCCAGAGTCCCCAACATCAGCATCTCAGAGTACAGTATGTCTATCAGAAATCTATCTAGATAGTTCTTTTTTTGTATCTTACTACTGATGTTCTTCAGAGTCTCAACCTTCATTCCAGTTGATAATTATATTCAGAGATGTGCCATGTGATGAAAATGGGAAACAAAAAAAACAAACTTCTTCAATCAGTTTTACAAATCTTACAAAATCTGGTAGATAAAAAGGACTCTGTCAGACTTATTCTCTTTCCTGCCCAAAGGGTCTGTCATCTGTCTCTGTGTTATGCTTGTGTTGTATTTGAAGTCATCAAATATTCTACAACGTGGTGAGTATTGTTGCATATGAAATCATATATTTTCTCCCACATGCCCTTAAAGTATATAAATTGCTTGCCGTTTTACCCTGAAACTGCTAATAAGTAAATGAGTGATCATATTTATTTATTTTGTTCCCATGAAAATGATATCTTAGCTTGTGGGGATGGCTACATATGCTACACACTAATAGTTTCATTACAGAGTGACCGATTCTACCTTACCAGGGATGTTAAGGCATAATATCAAGAAAAGCATTTCCTATAAATAAGCAACATTTGCAGCTAGAATGCATGGCATTTGACGTGGCTTTGAAAACTAAAATAAGGTACATCTGACTTAGAAGATTTTATGAGATTTTTCTCTCAGCCATAATGACATTCCCCAATATTGGTGCATATAGATCTACCTTCCTATTTCTGAAAAAAAAATGTACAGATGAATTTTCATTGGCTGTTAATATATAAGGTTTCACATTTTAAAACTTTTTTAATATAAAGTCCAAGTACAGCCATTTTTCTATAGCATGTTAATTTCCCTTCTCTTAATAAAGGAAATGTGAATTATCTGGCTATATTTCTTGTTTTTCTTTTCTTAAAGATATCTGTGAAGTAAAATGCTTTTGTCTTTCCAGAAATATGGCCTTCAGTGCTTCTGAGTATTTAAGTTTTTTATAGTGTTTGATTCCTCTGATCTCTTTCCTGGAAAATATTTTTCCATATTGATCAGATTGAAAATCACCTCTGGTTTGTAACTCTATTCAAGTCATATTGTATTTTATAAACCATTCCTAACAAAAAAATTGTAAATGAAAATTGTCTTACCACCTTTCTATCCCTAGTGTATCCTATACATATTTATACACTAGCATCTATAAAAATTTATTAAATTTGTTTTTATATCCATATCCCTCTATTTCTCAACAGGCTTCTTAAAGGCAGTATCAATATCTTGTTTTTGCAGCCTTCAAACATGTGGGGCACGTTTAAATCATTAAATAATATTTAGAACTTGAGTCACAACTCACACTGAAAGTAAATCGTGCTGATTCCAGTTTAGACTGTGAAAATATTCTGTGCAAATAAAATATCATAATAATATAATTGGGGAGTATAAGAAAAACACATACCATGTCGCCCAGTACAAAATGAACGTTGTTATACGTTGGATAACTTTTATCCAAAAATCATATAATAAATCAGTGCATATTAAAACTAATCTCTAATTTAGGAAATATCATTGTCATCCTTTCCCATATAATTGCTGGGTGTGGGTATGTATGAGTATGCATGTATATATTTGTGCCTGTATGTGTGTGTATGTATAAATGTAATTTTGCTATGAACACCCTCAAATAATATTAGCGATGTGAACAACCATTTATAAGACAATGGAAATAATTATTCAAAATGGTTCTAGCAATTTACAATATCACCAATAAAATGTAAGACTTTCTTTTGCTTCACATCTTTAATAATCTTATCCAAGGAAGAATGCAATCTTCTATAAATTTGGAAAACTTTATTTGGAAAACTGCCCATCCTCTTTAATGAGTCCAAAGGTCTAGGCTGGTGGTGAAGGGAGTATTACAAACACCATTTTGGTCTCAGACACAAGATGAAGTATCCTACAATAACGTAACATAACATTTATATTTTGATCCCTATCTCATACTGTGTCTACTTCCTTATTGTTTGAAAACTTGAATTTTAGGAGTATGTGCAAAATCATCACCTTCAGACTCCAAAACATGGGGTCTTGACAAGAAAACGTTGAGAAATTGGCAAAACAAGTGGCACCTGAGGACCCAAACACCCCATGGTGAGAACTAGCCTCTTGATGCAGCTGTCGCAGCAGGTGTGTGCAGGCAGGTGAATGTTTATAGCAGGTGCAGGTTTGAGCAATGCAAATTGCACAGCTTGGGTGAGCAGACTGTGCAGACCTCTGTGTCCAACAAACCTCAGCACTTTGCCACAGCTGGTACTGCAGGGATGGGGGATAGATAAGGTTGCATTTTTATGATCGGAAAAAGATGTCTTAAATGCAAGACTAGGATCACCTCAAAAGTGACAGAGTTTCAATGTATGTGGATTTCAGGCATTGCTGGGTTGACCAATCTTTATTTACTTATTTTCTTTCTCAGCCATGACTGGTTGGGTTAGAACTGCAAAGGTGGGTTAAAACTGCAAAGGTGGCTAAAGTTGGCACAGATAATAACAGTTTCAACTTTGGATTCTTCATGCTTCTTAAATCTACAGGCAAAGAAAGGAGTTTACTGTACTGGCTGGAGTGATTGATCCAGATGACCAAGGGAAAATTGGACTACTGCTCCACAGCAGAGGTAAGAAAGAATATGCCTGGAATAAAGGAGATTCCTTAGGATGTCTCTGACTATTACCATGCCCTATGATATAATCAATGGAAAAGTACAACATCCCAATTCAGGCAGACCTACTAATTGTCCAGACTAGGTCACTCTACCAAGTAAAGAATCATAACTAGCTGATGTGCTTGCTGAATGCAAAGAGAATATGGACTGGGTGGTGGAAAAAGATAGTTATAAATATCAGCTATGATCATGTGATGAGTTATAGAAATGAGGACCGTAATTGTCATGAGCATTTCTGCCTTATTTTGTTATGATTATATGTGTATACTATTATTATCTTTGTTTCCTTCCCTTTTTTATCCCTTTATCATGTAGCACTAGATATGTTGATTTTTATATCAGCATTTAAATATCGTTAACTGTATATCATAGTATTTAACTTCCAGAACATCAAGGAGAAGGGTAAACCTTACTCAGGGACTTGTTATTCTCCTCTGGGAAAAGGGGTAGTGCTTTTCTGGTTGTAAATAGGATAGTTGTATAATGTTAGATGCAAGTATCACTTTGTTATTGTCTCTATTTCAGTACGGACAAGTGTCAAGTTGACCAGGGATGGACTTGTGATGCTTAATTTTAGATGTCACCTTAACTGCGCTACAGTACTTAGCTGTGTGGTATGACATTATTCTGGATGTTACAATAAGGGTATTTTTGAATGAGGTTAAAATTTAAATTGGTGGGACTTTGAGTAGATTGTTCTCCATAATATAAGCGGGCCTCATCCAATCAGATGAAGGCCTGTGAAAACAAAAAAGTGACTTCCTCTAAGAAAGAAGGAATTCTTCCAGCACACAGCCTTCAGGCTTGACCTGTAACATTGGCTCTTCCATGTCTTCAGCCTAATGATCTTTAGACTTAAAGAGCAGCATCAGCTCTGCCCTAGTCTCCAGCCAGCCAAACCACTCTGCAGATTTTAGACTTGCCAGCATTCAACACAGCATAAGACAAATAACTGTTTTTCTATACATATATGCATCCTAGATCTGATCTGGTCTCCTCTTCCTGTCTGGTCTCGTCCAGTCTGGTCTCCTCTTTCTTGTCTGGTCTGGTCCAGTCTGGTCTCCTTTTCCTCATCCAGTCTTGTCTGTTCTAGTCTCCTCTTCCTCGTCTGGTCTCATCCGGTCTCGTCTCTTCTTCCTTTCTGGTCTCGTTCGGTCTGGTCTCCTCTTCCTCGTCTTGTCTCATCTTCTCTTCCTTATCTGGTCTGGTCTCATCTCCTCCTTTTCCCTTCCCCTCTCCCCCTTTCCTTAGGGTCTTGCTCTGTTGCCCCAGCTAGAAGTGCAATAGTGTCAACACAGCTCCATAGTTCACTGCAACTTCACACTCCTGGGGTGAAGCCATCCTCCTGCCTCAGCTTCCTTAGTAGCTGGGACGACAGGCCTGTGGCATGATGGCAAAAATATAAAATAATCTTTCCAAAGCAAAGATTATTACCAAAACATATGTTGTCCAGGAAACAGGGTTAGAGAAGGATGCAGTTATCTCTTTCTTTTCTTTCTTTACTTATCTATTTCTTCTACATGGTTCTTCCTACATTTTCCAGTACATGATTTCGTTTGCTTCCTTTTATAAATTTTATAAAAATAAAAACATTGTGCATAAAAAACATATATGAATACTATTGGTTCTGTTTCTCTGGAGAAGCCTGACTAATACAACAACTGTGGCAGAACACAGTTCAGTTTGTTTCTGCCAAAAGATTCTAAACTCCAGCACATAAGTAAATGAGGCCCTCTGGCTGAGACAAAGAGAATAAGAAATTAAAGAAAGAAGAATTTTGGAATTAACTCTGAAGATTTAATATATAGAGAAAACAGTATTTATTTCTAGATTGTACTTCTATCTGGGAAATTGCTAATGTAAGAGTGAAAATATAATTTTATAATAATATTTTATTATTGGGAAATTTACAATGTCATTTATAAAAATTACGTAACCTCCCAAGAGCAAAACTAGATAACATTCTGAAGATAAATAAAGATGATAAATGAAATACAGAGCAAATTTTCAGCCCATAGTAGCATAGCAGTTGAAAGTTAATTGTTTAAAGTCCTCCTATGACCCGTTTTTAGATCTTATGGAGGTAAAATCAAAATTGTCCATCATTGGCCAAAGGGAGAGCTTTGGAATTGGTGGAAGGCTCCTGAAGGTAAAAGTAGAACAGCAAGTTCTCCAATAAGTATTAAAATGGTTATAGGTTTTTGATATAAATATTTTTATAGGTTGAATTCACGTTTACTTCTCATTTTCTGAAATATTTTTGAGTGCTTTTTCTTCACCTTTTGAGATAATTATATAATTTTAATTTAATTTGCTAATGGGATGAATCACATCAAATATTTCTTTTTAATGGTAAATCATCTTAAATACTTGAGTTAATCCCAAATTATTTATAATTATACACACACACACATACACACATATATATAAGCACACATACAGATATGTTCATATATACAGATGCTCCTCCAAATATGATTGGGTTATGTTCCAATAAACCCATCATAAG
>CAUYSK010060326.1:0-19631 GCA_963575035.1 Avahi laniger
CCACTCCTGTGGGTTTTCTGGACTGTGGCCAAGGAGTATGCTGATTCTGCAGAACCCGGCCCAGGACCCTCACTTTCCCTAATTCTCAACTCCCCTCGGTGCCTCTGTACCTTTTCGTCCTGGCTTTGTCACCATCCACCCCGCTGACACCCCCACGTGCCCAGGCAGCTGGCGGGATGCTCTCTGTCCCGCTGGACTCACAGCTGAACAGCTTTCCTGGCAGCGACAGCAGCTTCCTGGCAGTTTCTCGCTCCTGCCCTCTCCCCGGCTGCCTCCTGCCCTGCCCCGGGAGACGCCTCTGCTCTGCCTTTCCGGGTTCACCCTCCGGTGTGGAGCAGGTCTGCGGACACTCTCTGAATCCCAGAAACCTCCAGCGGGGTTGCAGGGTTGTGTCCGTGGCTGTACCCCGCAGAAACGCGGGTGTTACCTGAGCAGGTGGACGCAAACGAGGGACGTGGTCAGTTGCTGTTGATCCATCTCCAGTGTTCGCCTGTGGTCTGCAAGATGGGGAAGCTGGAACTACATGGTCATCGGCTTCTATCTTTTCGCTGGACGGTTGCCAGATCACACGACATTTTAAGAAATAATTATTCCAAAGATTCTATGTAAAAATGTTTGTTTCAGACTTCTACATAATTACAAGGAGAAAGGCCAATAGCTGGTTCAGTACAGATGTTTAACTTCCAAGCCCCCAATACAAACAGTAACCTGTGGGCTTCCTCTGCCCCCAGGGCCGGTGGCTTTGGCTCCAGACCCCGGTTCCTACCTGGGATGCGCAGAGCACCTGGCTGGGTCTCACGAGCATGTCTCTTCTTCCCCCACGGGGTGCTGTGCGCACGGCATCCTTCGTCTTTCCCAGACATCCTTCTCTTCTTGCTTTTCCTTAATTCCTTTAAGAACTCTTGGATTTTGTTTCCCCCCTGTTCCGTTTGTGACCCTCCAAAAATGACCCTACTCTTGATTTATTTAAAATGGGTGGTTTACCTGCTGGGATGATAAAGTTGGAAATCCTGACGATGCTCTGTGTTGCCCAGGCTGTGGAGCAACTGGACCCCTCACACGTCGCTGTGGGCGTGTAAAATAACACGGTTATTTGGAATGCTGTCCGCGGTCCCTCGTAAGTGAAGTAAATACTCACCACGGGACCCAGCAATCCTACTCCTAGGTATTTACCCCAAGTAGATAAAAATGAATGTCCACAAAAATACTCATTCGAGAATGTATATAGCAGCTTTATTCAAATAATCCCAGCTGGAAACAACCTATCAATGGTAGGACAAATCATGTTATAGTCACACAACGGAATATTACAGCAATAAAAAGACAGTATTGATAAATCTCAAAATATCATGCCAAGTGAAAGAGACCAACACACAAGAGGTCAGACCGTATCTTCCCATTTGTGAAGTTCTAGAACAGGCAACAATACTCCAGAGTGGCAGAAATCAGAGCGTCAGCGAAGGGGAGCCGCGGGCGAACCGCCTGGGCAGGGCACGAAGGCATCCTGGGGCCGTGGCGATGGTGCGCGTCTCCGTCGGGTGCTGTTACCCACGTGGGTGCATTTCCGAAAACTCACCTCCCCGTTTAAAGTGGCAGATTTGCTTTACTGAATGTAAATTACAAAAGAGTTACTTGCAAAAGTGAGTTGTGAGGGCGGTTCGCCGTAGTGGTGGATTGTGCATAACGTGAAACACTGTCAAGTGTCGCGGTGTGGACCCTGCAGGCCTTTCCCATCCTCCCCGTCTTTCCTCTTTACTCCTCCAACCAAACTTACCTTTGTGGAGCATCAACATTTAACACAAATTTAAAATCAATTCTAGTTTTTTCTATCACTTGTCTCGTTGGTTTCCCAATGTATAGAAACGTTGTTTCACGTTTCTTACCATCTCGGATGCAGGATCGGGCTTTATTAGGTTTTGTGTGCAGTTGGGGCAGCGCGGCCAGGGAATCTGCCCCACACTGGCGACCTGGACGTGAGGTTCGGGACACAGACGCCTGTCAGGTCGGGGCTCAGCGCACGGATGAGGCGCCCCTGCTTTCAATGTATTCAGCTTTTCTGTCACATCCATAATTAAACATTTTAATTAACTTTTTCCAATTTTTACCTAATTGTCATCAAATTAAATTCTGACAGGATGAAACTATTTCACAAACAGACCACCAGGAAGCTACTCTCACAGCCCAGCACACGGGCCTTTCTGCTCCAAGGGTGGCCACCGCGGGGGAGGCCCCGCCAAGAGTTAAAGCTCTTGTGCAAAGACCAGGACTCAGTCTATTTTTACAGCGCCATCGTTTTAATCCCTTTTCCTATTTCCTTCCCACATAAAACCCGGAGGAGAATGCTGTGTGGCGGAAGATGGACAACACTAACAAAGTGTTCTGAGAGGGGAAATGGAGCCGACCCTAAAACCGCCCGAGCATTTCCTCTGCTGAAAACAGACGCGGGTATCTTGACAGACAGGGCAGTTAAACAGCATTTATGAGAAGCAGCATCCTGTTGTAATTAAATGTGCATTTGGCTAAAAATAAACGAGATATGCAAGTCTTACTCTCGATGCTTCAACCAGCAGGATAACTGCGGGTAAATCATTCAACTTCTTAAGGCTGCGTGACGGGACCCAGGACACGGCTGGACGCCAACCTCAGTGTCCCACAGACGGAGCTTGCTGTGCGGTGTCTCTGTGCTTCACCCACACACGACTCCACGCTCAGACACCGGTCTCTAACCCCGTATCATGTCAGCGTAGCCTGAGAACTTGCGACACAGTCCACAGGTGCAGAGTGACATGCGCGGCTTGCGCACAGGAGAGGAACAGTAACAGCAGGCACGTCCCTGTGCCTACGGCCGGCTCAGGAAACACAACATTAACGTATGGCCAGTATCCCCATTCGCATCCTTCCTTCCTCCCCAGTGGTGATGGGAAAACCCTGAATCTTGGGTTTATCAGTCCCTTGCTTTAGTTTATTGCTTTAATCCCCGATCTGCCCTCCCCACGCCGTGTCTGTCTCTCTCTCTCATATATGTTTAGATTTGCATGTTCACGGTGCCTTAAACAGCCGGGGTCATACTACATGTATTTTCCTGAAAATTTGTTACTCAACATGTAAATTCCTTCATTTTTTGCTCCTGTACACTAATTAAATCACAAATATCCAAAAAATTACTTATGCATCCTCCAAGTGATGGAGAATACACTAGGAGGTTTTATCATTAGTGGGGTTTGATTTTACCCAATGCCTTTTCTGCAGTTATTGAATAAACTTACACTTTTTCTACTTTAGGTGGTAGTGTGGAGATTCAAAGTAACAGCTTTTCTAAAGAATTGCTGGATTCGGCCGGGCACAGTGGCTCAGGACTGTAATCCTAGCACTCTGGAAGGCTGAGGCAGGAGGATCGCTTGAGCCCAGGAGTTGGAGGCTGCAGTGAGCTACGATGACACCACTGCACTCTGCCTGGGGCAACAGAGTCAGGCAAGACTCTGTCCCAAAAAAAAAAAAAAAAAAAAGCTGGATTTGATCGGCTAATTTTTTTGTCATCTCTGTTCATGAGTGAGATTTTTGCCATTTCCTATTCTTGTACCATCCTCATCAAGCTGAAACTGAACTGACAGGCTGAGCTCTCGATACTCTCTGGAAGAGTTTGTTTAAATTTTAAATTCTCTCTTCCTTGAATTTTTGATAGAACCAGCCCATAAAACCACTGGAACTTTTATTTTCTTGCTGGGAGAATGTTATTTTCTCAGTTTTTAAGAATGGTGGTTGGACTTTCAAGTCTTCACAGCTCTCTCCAGTCGGTATCAGCAAGTTATATTTTTGCAGGAATTTGTCCATTGAGTCTAAAATGTAAAATTTCTTATCATAGAGTTGTTTATACTATCACTTCATTGTTCTAATCTCTGCTGCCTATGTAGACGCCTGTATATTTTCTACTGCTCCTGTAACACAGCACCACAAACCTAGTCTCCGCGCAAACTTACTGTCTTGGAGGCCAGAGTCAGCATGTTCTCCCAGCTGACATGACCTCGCTGGGGCCCAGGGAAGGTCCCCTCCCTCCGGCTTCACCAAGTGGGTCGAGTCCTCACCCTGTCACTACCCCCGGGCCCTCCTGCCTCCCTCTTCCCCTTCCAGACACTCGGAACGCACCGGACTCACCCGAGCAGCCCAGGACGCGCTTCCCCCAGGTCCTGGCCGCGATCCCACCTGCCACGTCCCTTCTGCCGCAGACGCGGGGGTGTGGGCTGTGCGTGGACACGCTGGGGCGCCGTGCCTGAGAGCATTTGTCTGTGCCTTCTCTCTCTCTTTCCTTTGATCCGTCTTTGCCAGAAGTTTTCAAGTTTTTAGTCTTTTCAAAACCTATTTTGTAATCTGTCACTCTGGCATTATTATTACCTTCTACTTCATTAATTTCTGGCCTTGTTTTAATTTTCTCTCTTCTATTCACTTTTGGTTGGTTCTGTTATTCAATTTCTCATTTCTTAAGTTGTACACCCAATACTTTTAAGCCATTTTTTCTTCTCATTTTTAGTTGATATATAAAAATTATATATGTTGATTAAAATTTTTCATTGTATACAATTCCTATTTTTTATCTGTATACATTTTTAAACATACATAGTATATACAGTATATATATTTTGTGTCTGCGTGGAGAGAGAGAGAGTTCCTGGCTGCTAAACTTCCAGGAAGTCCATTGAAACGGCAACAATGTAACCCGTCTGCAGGTTGAGTCAACAGGACACGCCCATGGCTTGGATACTGTTTGAAGATAAATGGAGGAGTCAAAACAAATCCCAAGCCTTTTGGCTTAAACAACTGTAAGAAAAGATGCACCACCCTCTGCCAGGTGGAGATGACCAGAGGGGGAAGAGCGAGTCACGAGGGAAAATCCAGCCTTGGCCTGGATACCAAGGCCGGAGCCGGGCCGGGGACGTGCGGAGACGTGAGACTAAGAGCTGCATGTGGGCAGAGAGGGGGTTTGGAAGGTGAGAGAAGACGGAGGGAGGAGGATCCCCAAGCCCTCCCGGAGAAGCAGGTGGCTGGAAGGCAAATGCCGCTGCTGGGCAGGTTCGGCGACAGGGAAGTGGCCGTGGCACCCGGCGGACGGAGCAGCTGTGGGCAGGGCGGCGAGCACTGCGGCTGGCGTGGGCCCGAGAGAGACCAGGGAAAGAGGAAGCGGGCAGTGTGCAGAAAGCCCTTTCAGATGGGTTTTCTAGAAAGAGAAGTGGCAGCTGCTGCAGGGAGTGACCCGAGGACGTTTCAGCGGCGGAGGCTCTCACAGCATGTCGGTAGACCGAACATCGCAAAGTAGAGGGTGGTCGCCAGGCAGGGCAGGAATGGCCCGGGCTGGATCCGAGGGTTCAGATGGGGTACAAATGGGGACAGATGGGGCGCAGGAGGGCGGCGGGGCAGGGGCCTCCCTGCCAGCGTACGTGCTGGATGTGATGGTAAGAAGCTATGGACACGCTTTGGATTCCTTTAATTATTATTATTTTTTTTTTTTTTAAATAGAGACAGGGTCTTGCTATGTTACCCAGGCTGGTCTCGAACTCCTGGCCTCAAGCAATCCTCTTGCACTGGCCTCCCAAAGTGCTGGGATTACAGGTGTGAGCCACCGTGCCTGAACAATTATTTGTTTTTTGAGAAAATTAGAAAGGCCGCGCCACCAGCGGGTGAAGGTTTGAGGAGATAGTGGCAGAATGGCAGACCTGGGCAGTGGGTGTCGCACATTTAGCGTGAGACCTGCCAGCAAGAGCGAGCGTGAGCACGGGTGAGCAAGTGTGTGTGCCAGCGTGTGGGGACCTGTGAGGGTGCCAGAGTGTGCGTGGGGGCGGGTGGCTGTGAGCGCGGGTGGGTGTGAGCACGGGTGGTGTCTCCAGCCGCCCAGGGATCTTGCAGCATGTGCTGGGGGCAGCCCAGGGCGGGAGAGAGGAGCCTCGGAGCTCCAGTGGCTCCATGCCCCGGCCGCGTGGCTCCCCGCCAGGTCCCCACTGTGGGCACCACAGGGCCCCGGACGAAGTCCAGCCCCTGCCCAGACCCCGCGAAAGCCCAGGAGACCCGCCCCACAGCCTCTCCACACCCCAGGCCACCTCTGGCCACCGCCAGTGTCTGCTGAGAGGCATCTCTGCCAAGCCCAGGTGCGGGGGAGGATGAGGAGGGTGCGTTTCCACAGCCTCTGGGAACTGCTGTAGGAAGAGAAAATAGATGGTAGGTTCCCCTCTGGTTAAAGGAGCTTCTGGTCCAATTGGAAAGAAATAAATGACAAAATGGGAGCTGCTCCTGCAGAGCCCCCACCGTGTCCCAGGCAGGAGCTCCATTCACATGGGAACTTTGTGGGATGGGCACTGGGGTCCCCTTCACAGGAGAGAAATGGAGAGAGGGGAGAGCCTTTTCCACGGCATGAAAGAAGAAAGGGCTTCCCCACACACCAGGCGTGCGGGAGAGCGGTGACTGCTGGCTCCGCATGCGGCCCAGACGAGAGACCTGGGAGGAGGCCAGGTGAGGAGTACGTCAGGGCCTGAACGAGAATGGGGGCTCCTCTGCTGGGCCGGGCAGCACCACGGGACAGGACTTTGGGCCTGTGCGCGGCTGAGCAGGGGCGGGCTGCGGGGCCGAGCGCGCAGAACACAGGTGTGGGAGAGGGCGGGGATGGGGCACAGACAGTGACGGAGAGGCACTCAGGGACATCCCTTGCCTCCTTCCCCTCCCTGGTCCGCTCTGTGGGTGGCAGTCCGAGCCCTCTGAGGAGTTCCTGGCGGCGACAGGATCACCAGGAGCTGCTCTGAGCAGGAGTCGCGCAGATGAGCAGACCCCACTGCGTCCGCGGCTAGAGGGTCTTCCCACGCTGGAATTGGGACATCTTGCTCGGCTCTGTGCTTGTTTTGTGTAAAAACAAAGTGTCTGGGGTTGACCAAATATGCCTGCAAATTCCTTGTAACCCAAGAAATCGTGGCTGAAATGTGCCCTATTCCAACTGGGACTTCGTATTAGTCTGAAAAACAACACAGCAAATATTGTGTCACGGGGACCGTGAACGTTCTCTACGTAAAGTTTTGGCAGGGACTTTTCAGATTGAAAAACTTGACATTTTAATAACTTTTTGTAGTAACTGAGGATTTGACTTTGGGTTAATTTTTGTCATCTCTTGACGGGTCTGGGGTTGCGGGCGTAAAACACGGAAGTTAACGGCAAATGCTAGGCTTCGGAGAGACTGGAGGGCAGCCCTGCCCCTGTCAGACACGCACGGAGCCACGCCCAGGGGTCCACGAAGGGAGAGAAGAAGCGACCTCACGCTGCCCGTGTAGGGAGCAGTGTCGCTGTGAAACCAGACGCCTGCGCCCTGGCTGTTCCAGGAAGGAAGGGTGTGGCGTCTTTTCCTCTCCTAGGGCTGGCGCTCGGCCTCGCTGGTGGAACCACTTCCAGGCCCCCAGATGCCCTAGAGTCAGCTCCAGACACTTTCGGTTGAGTCGCCAGAAAAAAGAAAATAGGGATTTCTAAATTCTTCACATCACTGCATTTTGTTATTAAAATAGGAATATACACATTGCACACTTTAGTTACTGAAAAAAGAGAAAAATTTATTTAAAAAAATATTGAATTAATAAGCTCTTGCATCAGAGCAAAATAGGAAGAAAGTTAGCAAAGACAGAGGTGAACTGAAAGCACCACTTTGCATCCGTCAAAGTCTGGGCCTGACTCACGCTGATTTCTGGTGACCACGGCTGGGAGGCTCCACCCTCCCACATCCTCCCTGCTGACCCCAGGGGCAGCTTCCTGCCGCCTGGCCAATTTGTCATCCCTGTGCCCGTGGCTGGGGGCTTCTAGGGAGGGGTGCCTGAGGCACGATGGCAGTTCCTAACCCCCGGATGACGCCTGGGACTCTGCCCCTCCTTCCCCGGCTGCTGTGTGGGTCTCCGGGGCCTCGACACCCCGACACCCGGAGGGCGGCCCTGACACCCCCACCTCTGCTCCTCTTGGCGGGTGAGCGCATTCCGGCTTTGCTGAGAAAGCCCCGGTGGGGTGGGGACGTGCGCCTGATTGGTATTTGTGTCACCCACAGGACCCGAGCACTGTGGGAGGGCAGAGCGCAGTGCCCAAGACGCACACCTGACACATCCACGGCTGAGCCACCAGCCTGACTCACGGGAGGTCCCTGCCATCCAGCCACAGAGGCAGAACCATGGGGCCCTGCATCTCCCTCCCCTGCGTGAGCCGCTCACGAGGTGGAAGGGAAGAGACACATGTCGCCTGGGAACACGCTCGGGCTACTGAACAGCGGACGTCTTAGTGCTCAAGTGCTGTTGGGGGCACCCGGAGGTCTGCCCCACCCCCGCGTGAAGGAAAAGGCAGTGCCCTGCGCAGCCCCTCGCAGGCCCACAGGAGCCCGGGGACTTCTCCCTCCAGCTGGGCCAGTTCTCAGGGACTCCACTGAGAACCTCACCTGCGAGAGGACAGACTGGCTGCCCCGCCCTCATGGTGGTGGGAACCCGGCCCAGTGTTCCCCAGGCGGCCCTTTGCGTCTGCACCTCTCTCCTGACCGGGCCCTGCTGGGCAGACCTGTCCGGCCACCCACGGACGTGGACTCAGCCACGGAACAACAGACACAACCCCCGTCCTTGTGGAGCTCGCAAAAGTCTACTGACGCAGGCTGTGGTGTGAGCAGGAAGTCAGAGGTCGCACCCAGACGCAGGTGAGGCCACCCACCGGCTGTGTCACTCAGGCAGCCACCCCCTCCAAGCCTCGAGTCCCCCAACTGTACGTGGGATGGACAGCGTCTTTCTCCAGCTGTCTGTGCCAAGAACACGAGAAACCCTGGTGTCCAGCACGGCGCCCAGAAAACAGGACCCTGAACCGCGGCCCAGGGACATTGGAAGAGCCCCAGGCCCGGTGCCGAGTAAACAGGGGGTGGGACACAGCCCGGCTACCGCCAGGCCAGAAACTTCTTCCCAGGGCAGAGAAAACGCACTCGGTCCCCCTGCTCCTCAATCACTCAACCGCCTCGGCCCTTTTGTTTTCCAATTTTGGAAACGCAGGAAAGTGCAGTGACAAGTGACCAGGCCAAGGCTGCGCCAGAGCCTGGGTCAGGCTAAGGCAGACCTGGGACGTTTGCTACCTGGGACGCCTGTCGTCGGTGCAGGGTAAGGCCAGCATTGCTCCCATCCTCCCAGTTTCCAAGAGATTCTAGAATTCCTGACTGTCATGTGGACTCCCCAGTTTGGCCTCCGCTCTAACCCCTAACAGACGACACGTGAGGCATGAAAAGCACGCACAGCTGCACACGCCTTGTGAGCGATGCGGGGCTGTGCTCTGACTGCAGACACAGCCCCCACGGGGCAGTGGGCACGGAAGTGCTGTGTGGTCTGGAAGGGGGTCTGGATCATGAGGTTCAAACAGACTCTCCCACCCAGACACCCTCGACCCCACGCTCCTTGGAGGGGGGAGTCCTGGTCGGAAGGGAGCGCCAATCTGTGGGCGACGCAGAACAGGGTGGTGCTCTCTGCGGCACTCTTGCCTCCGCATCCACACGTGTTCACATGCGGGATGTAATGTGTCAGCCCGGGGAGGTCACGGTCCTAGTGAACGTTGGATGAAGACCTGGCGAAACACTGCAAACTGTACACTGAACTTTGAACACGGGAAGATCTGTCAGCACGTTTTGCATCTTCAAGACACAAAACATTCACAGCACAACGGACGTCAGCGCATCTGAGACAGGAGCCAACACCACTTGGGTTCCGTGAGTATCGTTACTTTATTAAAGCCCCGCCCGCTGAGGGACACCCTGCTGCCAACTGGTGGGACGGCACGGGACAGAGAGCCGGACGCCAGGGCCCGGCTTCCAGTCCTCAGTCTTAGTAGAGACACCGTTTGCTACGTACGGTGAGATTTAGATCATTTCTTAAAAGGAGATAAATAGGTTATTGCATACCTTGACCTCAGTATCATCAATAAAGTCAAAGCACTGATAATCAAAATACACTGTTCCTAGAGTTCCAGGATACCTAACGAGCGTGTCACACGATTTTCATGAGCAACAAACTTACGCTTTCCACAAACACTCCAATGGTGCTTTTGATAAAAAATAAACTTTGACTTTGAATTCCATATTCATGGCAAAAAGAATTGTGTCTGTGTGTCAGTAAAATTGCTAAATTGGGATATGAATTCCACCTGGGCACAAAACAGTAAAATGACGTCCTCTGGGACCCGACCCCAGGCCGTGGGTGGGCAGGGCTGTTGTGGGCCCTTCTAGGGCCCCGGCCTGTAGCCGAGCATCTCTGAGGGATCCAGTCCCCCCCACAGCTCGAAGGAAACCCCACCACTCCCTCGTTTGACATCAACAGAGAAACACCAACCAAGGAATTAGGGTCTAGTCTGCGCACCTACGAGCAACTCGGTCAATTGAAAATGGCTCTAAAATCTAGACAATCTGATTGCCAAACACCTACCTTATTTTGTCAATTGAGCAACACAATATGAATTTAAAAATTCTCATTTTAAAATAGGTTCAGTGATTAAAAAAACTTGCAAGATTCCACCTGGACTCCCCACACCTTGTCAGGGCAGACAAACCCCACGGCACCTCTGCCCCGCCAAGAGGGTCACAACCCCGGGACGGTGCCTGTATCCCTTCTGCCAGCAGATGGCGCCGCCACACACCTGGTTTTCAAATTTCATACAACGGGGAATTCTAACGAGGGCAACAGATTGTGTTATCTTCTCTCTTAGGCCAATTCTCTCTGACTAAAATAAACGTGACTCTGAGTAAGACATGCAGGACATAAGCATGTGATTGGGAGGTCCATGCTGAGCCGAGCCCACCCACCACGTGGCCCTTCAGCATGAAGCCACTTCAAGTATTCAAACAAAGCCGCCCCCTGGACAGCCTGCAATGCTTGATACCATGGCCTCTCCCTGGTGCTAACCCTGGTCTGACGTGGCTGGAAGATGCCAGAACAGTTGAGAAATCATTACGGCAAAAATCCACGAATCAGGAGAATCGAGGTCTTAAGAACACTTTGTGGCTACTTCAAAATTAATGCTAATGAGAAAGAGAGTTAGTACTTCACTTAGAACCAAACGCAAAACGTTCACTACCTCATCCGTCACCAAAGCCATCATTCAGGGAACCTGGCGGGGCCCGAGTGTCCCTGTCCCCCGGCGCCTGGGAGCTGTCTGGTCCCCGCGTGGCTACGACCTCTTCTTCTGCAGCACCTGACCGTTGGTCCTCTCTGGCCGACTGCGCTTGGCTTCCGGCTGTGCGAAGTTCCAGTCCACGGGATTGAGCAGCTGCTGGGTCTTCTTATGGGTCCAGTACGGGTTGATGATCAGTGTGAGCAGAGCCAGCCCCACGAGAAAGAGCGCAAAGTGAGGCAGGTACAGGCTGCTGACCAGGCCGTCCCAGTACCAGAAACACACCCACCACATGTGGTAGGTCAGGACCATGCGGCAGTGGAACATGTGGATCATCAGCCACTGGTTGAGCTTCCAAAGCAGAGAGTCCGACCAGCCGGCCTGCGGGAGACCAAACACGCAGAAATCAACATGGGACCGCTCAGACCGCCCTCTGCCCTGTGCCAAGACACTTGCTAGTTTCCTTCACCAGACAGGGCAAACCCGCGTCTGGTGCGCTGGCATCTGTCTGGAAGGAGACCACTGGCTCGGAGAGTCTGCGCCCGCGGGCTCTGGGCCTGGCCTCGCCTGCTCCTCGTGCTCTGTTCCTGCTCCCTAAGGCAGAGTCCACGGCAATCTTTCTTCTACCTTGAATGTGCACGTGCTGAGTAAATAAGCGATGCTTACTTGGCAAAACGAGAAGACATATGTGCACTGAGCTCCCATACCTAGACCCTGGGAGAAAACTCTTAGAAGAGGTAAGTTTCGGATGAAGGACATTTCCTGGTTTGTTTAGTCCTTGGATTCAGGCCAAAAGGGGCTCGCCTTAGAATCATGCTAAACTTGCATCAGAACCAGTTCCAGAAGTCGTAGTTGAAACCAAACGGGAACCTGAAGATGAAATGCTGGACCAAGGACACAAAGGTGGGACGAGTGGCCTCGCGAGCACGAGGACAGCCCAGAACGTCGCAGTCCCCAGTTCCCGCACGGCAGCCCTCATGGCAGGTGCCCTACACGGGTGCACCCCTCACCCTGTTACTGCATGCTGTGATGCCGGTGCTGCGGAAACCTTCAATCCCAATGCCCTGCTATGCAAGAATCTATCAGCTTTGCTAAAAGCTTAAAAGAATTTCAATGTTTTAGACACAGTGTTTACTTATGACACTTAGTAGTATTTGAACTAGAACAAAAAAATAGAACTATCTATCTAGAATGATCTATTGACCCACCTAGGCTACATTAACTTAGGTACAATTTTCTTCTGTTGGGTCTGCAGCTGTGTGTGGTTAACATGAGCAGGGTGAGAAGTGAAAACTGGGGTGACCTTTTCTCCACCCTAAAAACTTAGAGAAAGTGCAAAACCCCAAAATAAAACCTCTCTCTCTGGCGGTCACTCCACGGCCGTGGTCTGTCCTCCACCTGAGGCCGTCGAGGACCACAGAGTCCAGGCCTCACCCCCGCATGACAGACTCAGCCGGCAGGAGGCACCGTGCCCACTCCCGGCTCCGGTAGGAGTACAGACGGCAAAATGCAGGTGACTGTCCAATGGGACCACCCAGAACTGCAGAGACAGGAAAGACTTTAATTTCTTCCTTTCTTGTTTTAAAAGAACCTGCAACTAAAAATAAGAATGCAAGGTAATGATTACTTCATTTCTCAGAATGTGCGTGATCTGCAGGGCTGCAGTTAGGTCACTGCCGACCACACTGTCCAGCACATACAGGTGACCGAGCTCCTCTGCTTTCCCTTCAGGCACATGACTTTCTGCCACGCCCAGTGACTCCCAAAGCCCAGCGTTTCCAGGTGTGAGGAGAATAGGGGAGGCAGAGCGGGGGCCTCAGCCTCTCCCCCAGCACACGCCTCCACTCCACACTGACTCCAAGCCAGAGGAAGGAAGGGAAGTCACAGCCCTGCCCTGCATCCCTGAAAAGCCTCCACTGCTGCGGAGAGGACGCCCACGGGGGAAACTGACACACCGCGCTGTGGGCAGGGTGCTGACGGGGTCCCAGGTCGCAGCAGCTCTCCTAGAATGACCCACACTTAGACCATTTCATTCACTTGCTTGGCAAGATAGCTGGGGGAGGGGGCGGGGTCCCTTAGGTGCCTCCTTCAATCAGGTGCGGCTGCAGCCCTCTTCCTTGGTGAGGCTGCCCAGATCATGCCATCCCAGACCCCTCACACCACCCTCCCAGGCCAGCCTCCCATCAGCACCCTTTATGTCTGTGGCTGCCCTGCAATCCCGTGTCGGCCTGCGCTGGAGGTGGCCGTGCCCAGCTCACCCTCATTCACCCGCCACGGCTCAGAGGAGCCTCGCCCTGCTCCTCCCGGGCCAGGCAAGGCCCCACCTGAGGCCGCCACAGTGCACATTCCTGTCCCTGTGCTCACACACCGTCTGCTGGCACCAGGCAGGGCCAGCCCAGGGGACAGCAGGAACAGGGCTCTCTCCGACATCCCAGGTCCCAGCACAGTGTGTGACACGCAGCTGGCGTTCCGTGTCGGTTACATAGGCAGAGGCTGCACCTTTATGTTGTTAACTCACTTTGATGGGCTGATACCATCCACCCAACTAGACCCTGAAGGTAGGAATAGTACTTTACATTTATTTTCCCTCTCAAAGCCTACCACAGTGTTCCGTACACAGGAAATGCTCAAAAATACAACCCATCTGTGCGACTGATTAAACAGTAGCAGTATTTCACGTTTCATACAGAATATCCTGTGAACAATGTAATGTGTCATAAGAGATAGCAAGAATCTATGCCAGCACGGTCTTAAAAGAGGAGATCAGCACAAGGAACATTCTGCCATCAAAATGGCCAGCGAGGTCACAGATGGAAGACAGACCACACATCTCAGAAAATACTCCCCAAACAAGAAAGAACCAAGGGCTGAACAGGTAACTGTGCCAGGTCTCAACACTTCTGATCACTAGTAAAAATCTCATTCAAAAATAAAAAGGCAAAAAGATATGTGTGTACATGTATATGTATTCAACTTTTTTGAAGTGTTAAGAGAGGGAAAAAAGTCATGCTTGCTGGGGTTTACAAACACTCCCACAGAGTCATAAGATCCACTGAGATTTCTTAAGGAGCAGAAATCCCAAACAATTTAGAATTAACGGAATGGAATGCACCAAACCACATTCATTACTGCACACACACGCGTATGCTGTGATTCAGTTTGCTTACGAGCTCACGGCAGGGCCCACCATGAGGTTCCAGCCATGACTAAACGTGCTAGGCCCGCGGCTCAGCATCTCGCCCGCGGAGCCGCACGGGACACACTCACCTTCAGGAGCATCCAGGAAGCGCAGGTGAAGGGCGTGCTCATCTCCAGCAGCAACGTGGTCATGGCCAGGTAGTGGCCGGCCCTGAGGTTGACCAGACAGCCGAGAAAGCCCAGGAAGGCGAAGAGATGGTGCACGGCCAGAAATCCGTCGAACGTGCGGAAGGACAGGTTGGACAGGTGCACCGCAGCGTTTTCAAAGAAGAAGAACCCGGTGGCCGTGGTGACGTGAAACCAGCACCAGTTCTGCTGGCCGCGCGCCTTGTCTGCGTGAAGCACGGGGTCCCCAAGCAGAGCCCACAGGCCAGCGGCAGTGCTCTGGACGCCAAAGACCGCACGTGTGGCCGCCAGGTCCCAGAAGACCTTCTCTCTGGCCACCAGGGAACGGTAAGTGGCGTTCAGGGAGGACGACAGCTGGTGGCAGACCACGAAGACGCCCAGGTAGAAGACAAAGCCAGCGATGGCCAGCGTAGTGCGGATGCGCCAGGAGGCGTAGTCCAGGTCAAACACGCCCTCCGACGTGGCCCCAGCGCTCGCAGGGGTCATCGTTCCGAGTCGAGAGGAGGTCCAGGGCCAACACAGGGCTTCCGGGTGCCACAGTGCGTCCTGTCCAAGAAAACGGAGTCGGCGCAGCTGCCTCGGGGGATCGTCATGTATCGGTCTTCAACCTGAAGGAAGAAAAGATGATTCGCTTCATGCTGAGCAGAAGCTGAGACACATCACTAACCCAGTGAGGCAAAAACGTCACGGAAGATATTTCTCTTAGTTCTGTGTCTCATTCTTAATGCAGTTACAGAGATACTCAAACACGCAGGCCAGCCGCTGGGGTGCAGCAGGAGGGACGGGGAGGCACCGAGTGAGCGAGAGGCGGAGGGCGGCAGCGTGGACACGCGGTGCCACGCCCTTCCTGCGTGACTTCTACAGTGGTCTGTGGTCGGTCACACAGCTCACAGACTCCACAGGGTAAAGCACACTTACTAATCACACTGGAATTTACCGCATTAAAGCATCTCACTTCTAGAACCTGAGACGAGAACATCGCCTCGGTACTCCGAGTTCTGTGTGGCAAAGCTACCAACAAACAGTACCGTGTTTCAGACACAGTCGTGGAACACAGCTGGGGAGGGGCAGGCGTTCAAATCCCTGCGTGGCCACTTCCTGGTCACATGGCCGCTGGCCTTCGCTGAGGCTGCTTCCTCACAGAGAAACGTCAGGTGCAGGCATTCGAACGTGCGTTTTAACACTACACTATCACCATTCCTTGTTCAGATGTCCCTATAAAATGTCCTTATGAACAGCGGGGAAAAAACAAGTCCTGAGGTCTAGTCTGTCGATTGAAGTGGTCTGAACTGTCCTCAGCCTCCCATCGGAAGGAGAGCCCTGGCGGCCATTTAGGACGCTCCCACGCATGTGCCTCGGGTCCCTCTCGGACAGCAGGACAGACCCCAGAGCAGCTCCAGCCACTACCTGGTTCAGCCCACTGAGCCCCTCCCGCCCACGCGGTCCTGAGCCCTCACGTCTGAGAAGGGCCTGCCACGGGAAGCCCAGACCCCAAGCTGGACCAGAGAACCTGAACGGCCTTCTCTAGCCCTCAAATTCAAGGCAGCAATTCTGACTCTAACCGTGAAAAAAAACCCTAAATTGATAAGTACAGAATGATCACGTAATCTAAGGAGTTTGTTAGTACCTTGTTTCAAAAACTCATTTATTTTCTCCTCGTAACAGTGGCTGAGAACATAATGTGAACCACAGTGGACTTATTTACCTATTCAAAAACTAAGTTCGATTAAAATAAATGTATACCCTTTCTCTGTAACAATGTTAACACAGCAGCTCACTCTTTCAGTGTACATTTTATACTTCTGCTGCCCACAACCAACCCATTTCCTGCCTGGAGGTCCCGTGAAACAGGCTCCAAACTTTTCTCCCACACACCGAGGAACCCTCCTACTGCACGCTGGAAGACTATCGTCTCGTTTGTTTCGTACAGGTTAACACTCCAAGCACAACCTAAGACCTGTGCGCCTCTTCCTCATGCCACTACTTGGTTCAGACCCTGGAGGGGCTTCCCGAGGCCTGACGGTGACCTACAGGCATCTTCGGGATACGGCGTGGCCCCCTGCTTGGGTTCTACTCTCAGGCCCCTGCATCTCACTTCAGGCTACCACCTTCCGGTTCTTTGAGACCACCACGTTCTCCCTCACCTCTGAGCTCTGCACACGCTGGGCCTCCACCTCAAAGAGTCTCCCCGTCCAGCCCCAGTTAGGTCTGTCTTACCCTGCGGGTCTTCATTAACGGCCATCCAGATGCCCTCCCAGCCCAGGGAGGCCCACGGCCCAGTTAAGTGCCTTTGCTGCGAGCTCCTGGTGCACCGTACGTTCCCAGTACAGCACCTGACACGCACTGGTCTTGCTCGCTGGGTCCTCACCTCCCTGGGAAACATGCTGAGGGCACAGGCCGTACCTGCCTGCTCATCGCCGCACCTGCACCGCTGGCGCAAAACTGGCTCACGGCAGGCGCTCAAGAAATACGTGTCGAATACACGAATAGATCCTAAATTATGCTCAAGTGGTTCAGTTTACCTGAGTTTGAACTTGTTTTGTTTATGAAAGTGCAAAAACCAGAGTCTCACATTTGTGAAACTGGAAGGAATCTGTGCATTTACCTGTTCTGCCCTTTGCTTTCGCACGGCAGGAATCCAGCGCACACACTGGGGACTGCGGACTCAGCTGCGGACAAAGCAGCATAAGAAACCTGCCTTCAGATCCCCAGCCAGCCCCCTCTCTCCTCCCTCACTTTGCAGGGGCCCACACACACGGCACTTGCCGAGGAGAGGACCTGGGCACCCACACCCAGGCTCCGCTCTGCCCCGGCAGCCTCAGTGTGCTCCTGGCAACACAGCCAACTTCTGTGGGACCCTTGCCTGCAAACAGGGGGTTCCCCGACCCCGGGAAGTTCCGTCCAAAGTGATGACTCAAATCCCCCAGTGGAAGTGGTGAGCCAAGTGGACCTCCAGGAAGTCTTTGGTTTGGCCAGGGTGGGAGCGGCTCCAGGACTAGAGGCCAAAGTTGGTCTGGTGGGTTCTGAACTTGATTTCACTACACAGAAGCTAAGAAAACAAGTTTCTTTCTAAACCACCCTGGCCCCAGTGTCTGACTATGCAAATGAGAAGCGCACATACAGAACAGCAGGATAGGAGGCCCCTGCCATGAGCCGGGCACATTCAACTAGTTTATTTACTCTCTACAAGAGAGAATGGCTTCCAGGTCTTTGCACCTTGCAGATGCCTTTTTGAAGATATTACCATATCCGAAGAAAGAACTGCAGACGGGTTAAAGTCTGTCACTGAAACACAAGCAGGTCAGCCAGAGCTGAGACCGGGCAAGTCCTCCTGGCGGTCCCAGAGCAGGTGCCAGTTAGAGATACAGAAGCAACAGATTACAAAATCCAGAAAACCTGCTACCCCTCGCAACTCCATAACCAATCCCCCATTCGGATTCTTTGCCATAAATCTCCTGATCACGCGTGCTCCCGCAAAGCTGTGCACAGGGAGTCTGCAGGCAAGCCAGCGAGTTCTGGTCTAACCTGTTACTGTGGGTCTCCGAGTCTGGTCAGCACCAGAGATGCATGAATGAGACACATTCCTCAACCGTCTGAGCCACAAGGGTAGAGGGCCAGGCCCTGGGTTGCAGGGTGCCTGGTTCCAGCCCGGGCAACCAGCCAGCCTCCCTGGGAGTCTACAGAGGCCTGCTGTCCCCTCTGTGGCATCACACTGTCACACTGGGAGCAGCTGCAGCTCACCCTGCATCACCAGGCAGGCACCGTGGGAGTGCGGCGAGGCCTCGTTCTAGCAGGCAATGCAGATGGGAAGAGCTCCAGTTCTCCTTTTGCTTCTTTTTCCGCTCCTTGACCTGACCTCATCCCTCTCACCTTAGACGCGCAAAAAGGGATGTTGGGGTCAGTACCGTTCCACTGCTGTGTGCCTGCCTCCCCTTAAGGCCCAGACTTAAGGATGCCTCCACGGTGCCTGACGCCTCACGTGTGATGCACAGTAGAAGTCACTCTTCCTTCCGTGGGCAAAACCGGAGATGTCCTTTCAGTCTGGAAGGCTTCAAAGCTCTTCCCCTGCAGCCCCTTAGTCTCAGTGGTTGAGGAACCGGAGCCAGAAAAGAAGTGACTCCTGCAAAGGCCGCGATCTCAGCCCCAACCTGTCTCCTGACTCTGCAGATCTTCGTGTTCTTTGGGAAAAATGTATCTATAAACCTCACCTTATTCTTTCTAAGATTCTGTGGTTTAAGCTGTTCTATTGCACTGGACCATGCATTTCAAAGAAATCTGAATGCAAACGTACTAACGAAGTATTAGCCCCATGGCCAGTGTGGCCAGGAACTGGAGCTCGGTGGCAGCCACGACCCTTCAGCTCTGTCATGCATGTACGAGCACCTTCTGTTCACCCGGCTAAACTGCTACAGATACCAGCAATTTTGTGTCTGGTTAAAATAATTTATCCAAACCTTGGAAATAAAGTCAAAAGGAAAAGGTGGTTGCTGTTTACATTTTTTTGCTATGCTAGATCACTGCTTTATAAGCCCCCTCAGAATCACTTGACTTTCTAGGAGAAATACTTAAACTCACTATTTACCACTAATTGGGGCCTAGACATTTCACAATCCGCAAATTTAATTCTCCTTTCTGTCTAGAAGAAAAGATAATCCCAAAGGCTGTGGTTTCACTGCGCGTTGGGTATTTGCCAATTTTATACCTAACCTCACATTTTACTTCAGCATCTTATCCTCTGGCTACAGAAATCCTAGTTTTGTGCACTCTCTTGTGAACTGGCATTGTCATCCTGTGGGATCTTCCATTATGAGTAGAATATCACACCCAACACAGGCAGTTTGCATGAGAATCACACTTCTAACATTCTGAGAATTATAGCTTGATAGTTTATAAAAATATTTTTCCAAAATCAAAAGAAATACATGCTCAAAAAACAAAATACAGAAAATATAGCCGGGCGCGGTGGCTCACGCCTGTAATCCTAGCTCTCTGGGAGGCCGAGGTGGGCAGATTGTTTGAGCTCCGGAGTTCGAAATCAGCCTGAGCAAGAGCGAGACTCCGTCTCTACTAAAAATAGAAAGAAATTAATTGGACAACTAAAAATATATAGAAAAAATTAGCCAGGCATGGTGGCACATGCCTGTAGTCCCAGCTACTCGGGAGGCTGAGGCAGAAGG
>CAUYSK010060328.1:0-39870 GCA_963575035.1 Avahi laniger
TCTCATCAAGGTGCCATTCCAGCAGGACCCATCCGAGCCAGGAACATGTGCTTCGAGGCAGGGACAATAGAAACAGGAATTTATACTCAGCGGAATGGCCAGATATACATATTTAACGAGCTATAGGAGGAGCCATGAATAGTTATGAAAGGAGAAACACGCCCCTGCGTAATCAAGCTTCATGCCCCTCTATGGGTGGGGTCCATGTTCAGAAGTGTCCACCCTCTTATTTCAAAAAGGTGACGCAAGAACACAAAAACCCTCTCTGCGCATGCTCTGTAGGCTGGTTAAAAGCACTTTACGATTGGTGGTCTTTTATTGGGAAAGAATGCTGGTCTGGATCCTGAGATTGGTTTCTGTTTAGCCCTTAGGAAAAAAGCCTGAGGGCCCTTAGTAAGGGAGAGGGTATAATGAAGCCTGTCCGACCTCCTATCCCGTCATGGCTGGGAACTCACTTTTAAGGTTTCTCTGGGGTCCCTTGGCTGAGAGGGGGACCATTCAGTCGGGGTGGAGGAGAGTCAGGATTTTATTTTAGTTCACATACCCTTCCTCTGTGGGCCTGGGCTACAAGGGTTTGCTGCTTGTTCCTCAACAGCTTCAGGCTTTTGCTTCCCATGGAACATCAGGGGATGGTGACAGCCACCGCCTCCTGCATCCCCTGCCACCAAAGGGAGCTCTGTCTAGCCTTTTAACCTGCCCCAGTCTTTCTCAAGGGCACCCCATGGAGGCCATGGAGAGAAGCTTGAATGTGTGTGAACTCCCCTGTGTCTAGGGCTCTCAGTTATTCTAAAGTGATATGAGATGTGTGAGTGCGTACTCAGCCTTTAAGAATTCATTACCTTAAGAAAATTAGCCAGATATGGTGGTGCGCTTCTGGAGTCCCAGATACTCAGGAGGCTGAGGTGGGAGGATCTCTTGAGCCCAGGGGTCAGAGGCTGCAGTGAGCTATGATTGCACTACTGCACTCTAGCCTGGACAACAGAGCAAGACACTTCTCTAAAAAAAATTACGTATATATTATATATACATACATACATATATTATATATATTCCTCCTTACCCATTCTATGGCTACCCCCTCTTCCTTCCATACTCTTCCAAATGTGAAACAATTCAGTATCCTGACTCTGATTGGGGGTGCTTTTTAGCCTTTGAAATTCAGTTTCCTGGGTGCCTTGTGACCTCAGTTCTCTGAAGAACTCAAGGAAAGCTATGATATTGTACATTGTTCGTCATTTTCTTGTTGTTAGGATGGAAGTGACATTCTCTTGTGGTTTTCTACATCCCAAACAGGAATGGAATTTGCAGTGCATTGTTAACACCTTTCACTTCACAAGCACTCTTGTTATCCTCTTTGGAGGATACATTACATGCCATGGAAGGTAAGGCCTGCTGCTCAGGGCCATTGCATCACCAGCTGTGAGGCTCACAGTTTCTCTGGATTCTTGCTAGCTTAGTTTTCTGGACTTAGAAAATTTCCCTCACTTTTCTGTAAGCTCAGGCATGCATTTATAATTTTTAAAAAATTATCTCATCCCACATTTTTTGGTGATAATGTGGCCGAAAGGCTCCTCCAGATATCTAGTGAGTCATACAATCAGAAACAAAAGTTAAAATGTTTTGTAATGTTAAAATGTTAATGGTTTACTTCTTTCCTTAACATTAATGATTCTTGACATTGTTGATCAGATGGCTGTATAAGTCAAAAAGTGATGGTAAATGTGAAATTAATATTTTAAAAATGGAATCTGTTAATGTAAAAGATTGACTTTACTAAGCTTTTCTTAAATACTCTTAAATACCCTACAATTTCAATTTATCTGGAGGGTGTTAACATGAATAATTTAGAATTCATTTCCCAACTGTGAGGGAGATCAAATTGATTCTGATGGCTTTTCTGAATCCGAAAGCTTGTTTATTTTTAGCAAAAAAATTTTTTTTTGACAAATGATAAATGGATGGTTACATGATAGTAGATAGATTATTGTTATAACATACTAAAGTAACTCTAGACACTGATGCTATCATAACCAAAGGACAGCCTAGGTTTAGAAGTTGGAGGATTCCTGGACCAGAAAGTTGATCAATTGGATGCAGCCAATCAACTAACAAGAATCAGCTATGATGCCCACAGCGGCCATGCTGCCAAGACCTCAGTCGGCTGGATGCTGGCGAGGAGGTGATGCTGAGTGTTAATGATCTGCAGTAAGATGCCCCATTAAAGGACAGCATCATTGCAGGAATCCCCCCAAATATGGAGACCTGGGTACTTCTTGATTTCCATCTCAGTGCAGTGTAACGCAAGCATCTGAGCATGACCCAGCTGCCCTACCTCTGGTTTGGCCCACTTGGCTGGCTAGATGGTTGTCCCCTTCACCATTCCATGAGTTTTTCCACTGCACATCACCCACTGCACCCCACATTGGACACTCCACTGAGGAAGACAGTCTTTTCAGATGCAGCTGGACTATTCTTTAATGTCAAGGATATAGGAATAGGGGGCTTCCCTCCAAAGCAGCCCTTAGGTTCCATTTGTGGGAACTATATATGAGGGCATGCGCAAAAGCTTCAGTCACAACTTCATTCCTTAAAAAGTGATGGATTAAAAAAAATAGTGATGGATTAGATAATGTCAGATGGATTAGATCGGCATGTGTTTATTACAGAAAAATGAAAATGCATTATTTGGAGACACATTGATAATTTCTTTAATTATGTCACATGCTTGGATTTAGCCCACAAGTGCTATGCTGTGAATTGTTTGCCTCCTGACAGGTATTTAGTTTGTGGAATTAGATTTAATAGTGTTCCTTATGGTTTTAGAGTTTGTCTTGCCTATCCACATGTGAAAGAAACATTATAAGTCTCTGACCTTGCTGGGCACGGTGGCTCACACATAATCCTAGCACTCTGGGAGGCTGAGGCAGGAGGATCACTTGAGCTTAGGAGTTGGAGACCAGTGTGAGCAAGAGCAAGACCCCATCTCTACTGAACACAGAAAAATTAACCAGGCATGGTGGTGCGCACCTGTAGTCCCAGCTACTCAGGAGTCTGAGGCAGGAGGATCACTTGAGCCCAGCAGTTTGAGGTTGCTGTGAGCTATGATGATGCCACTGCACTCTACCCAGGGTGACAGAGTGAGAGACTCTGTCTTTAAATAAATACACAAATAAATGAAAAATGAAAGTTTCTGACCTTAAACTCTGTACACAGAAGGTCCTGGATAAACAGCCTGGGGCCGAATTGAGGAGGATTCTGGGTAGATTAATCTCCCTCTGGGATAACCATGCAATTATTAATAGTTTATTCAAGGTGTGGTGCTCTTTGTTCTGACAAGCTCGGCCTGAGGACTCTGAAAAGGCTAATGTTGTATGATGTTCCATCACGTATGTATGATGTTGGTTTATGTCCCACAGAAGAGCCAAGCCCAATGAACAGATTGCTCTTCTTTACAGACCTATGAAGTCCCCAGGGTGCTCCGAAGAGCTTTTGGGCTTTTGGGAGTGTGGCAGAAAGAGTGCAGTAGGAGCTTACAGCGTGGTGCTAGAGCCATTATTTCACGTGGAAGGGCAGTGTGCATGTAAGCAGTAACAGAGCTGTGCAGTCAACAGTCAGAACTGGGAGCAAACCAGCACTTCCTGATGTTCAGCACCTTCCGTCTTGATTGACACATCCCCTACACGGTCATTTGAAATGGATCAGCTGAGTCACAGAGCAGTGTAAGTCATTCTTGCCTGAGGTTAGCTATTAGAGTCACTCAAAAGTGTTCCATGGAGTTTAGGAGTAAAAATACTGGAAAACAAAATATACATTTGTCATGTAATGGTTGACTTTTCTTCAAAATAGTCACTGAATGTACAAAACCCATTTTAAAGTGAGGATAGATACAAATTACCTAAACGAGCCCCCAGATGAACAATTAGAGAAAATATGAATGATGGAGGAAAAACTAACACGTAAAGCAGTGGTCCCCAACCTTTTTGGTACCAGGGAGTGGTTTCATGGAAGACAATTTTTCCATGGATGAGGGGTGGTTCAGCTCACGCAGCGATAGGAGCGATGGGAAGCGACTGTAAATACAGAAGAAGCTTCGCTGCCTCTCCATCGCTCACCTCCTGCTGTGTGGCCCCCCTGTTCCTAAGCTTCACGGAAGACAATTTTTCCAGGGAGGGGGATGGGGTGGCAGAGCTCTGTGGCCCGGTCCCTAACAGACCATGGACCTGTACTGGTCTGCGGCCTGGGGGTTGGGGACTGCACATGTAAAGTATCCAAAACTAATTAAAGGAAGGGCAAATCTATGGCATCAAATGGAACAAATGTTTTACTAGAGATACGATGAAAGGAACATTGGTGTGAAGAAAAGCACATTAAAATCTTGTGTTTAAGATTCACTGTTCCCTAGAGTTGCTCTGGTAATGAAGATTGGAAGAAATTTATCTGATAGTAAAACAAAGGAAAAGTTTCATTAGTATCACCAGCAATCTATTGTTAAACATAAAGTGGCCAAAGAAGCGTATTAGAACCAGGTTCAAGAGCTCGGAGACACTCCCTCCACACTATAAAATTCCTGGTAGTACAACTCCAGAGAATGGGCTCCCGCTGGAAGTCTGGTAGCACTGCATTAGGCAAGAAGCTCAAATATAATGATCAAAAGGACCCACGACTCTTACCCCTGCCAGACAGCCGAGAATAAGGGTGAGAAGAGCTCCAGGTACACCAACTGGGGAGGCAGCTGGCAGAAGGGAGGGAAGAGCTTTTCTGGATCACATGTGCCCAGCAGGCCCTGAGGAAAAAAGATAGAGCTGCATATGGTGGCAGCCATATGAAGAACATGAAAAGGCAGAAAGCAGAGGAGAACAGGCAGAAAGAGCCGGTGGTCGTGTTTTGGTCTTTTCAGTTATTCTTCAATACACTGTCAGCCTCTTAACCTCCCCTTCCCCCTTTTTAAGTGAAAGGTAATATAAAACAACAAAATGGTTGCATTTATTTTTTAATTAACAGAACATTACTGTATATAGACACATACAAAAGCAAGATAGGACAGAAATCTCTAATGGTGTGTCATTTAAACTAACAATTAATACACTATTTTAGAGAGGTGTGAAAATGGAATTGTTAAATTTTGAAAGACAAAGTGCACTATGCGTGAATTCTTTAGAACAAGCAACTCAGTAAGCTGATACATATAAGGGACTGAATGATAGAATGCTCTTTCCAGATTCTTCTACAATGGTAATATCAGTGCAGTGCATTTATCCGTAGTACAACCATCTATTTTGAGTTGTGCGCCTTTCAAAACACAGTTCTGAATATACAATGCGTAAACTACCTAGAATGAGTATGACAGAATGAAAACTGAAATGAGTAAAAATAAAATGAGTAAAGTCTCACTTTTTATTCCATAGGAGATAAATTTCTTCTTGTAGTCATTAGAATTGCCTATAAAAATCAAGTCATATTTTGAGTTCATTTTCCTTATGATGTCCTAACAATCACTATATGTACATATATGCATTCTATCAAATAGAATTTATTATACATTTACTTCTGAGTCACATTGGGCTGGGCATTATTTCAAACAAGCGAACAGAAATAGTTCATACCTTTTAGAAGTTTATAGATTAAATAGATAGTGGTAAATATACACACATGTAAAAATCATGAGAGTTTAAAATAGAAGTGTCTAAACAACATGAGTATATGCTAGATGAAATTATTTCTAGGGCTTTTAACATAATATAATGAAAAAGATTTTTTAAAAATGTTGTTAGCTATCTAATTAGCTGAGAGACAAACTCTCCCAGAAAGCCTGCAGCTTAGGTTTAAAGGGGAAGATGAAAATCCTTTGGCCTGCACAGGTTGGGAGATTGGAACAGACCCTAATATAAAGTGAACCTCCAAACAGCAAAGAGCTCTTATCTTGAGAGATACACAGATGAAATTATATGGCATCTGGCATTTTCTTCAAAATAATCCAGGGAAGGAATGGGTAGGGATTATAGATGAAACAAGATTGACCATGAGTCAATAATTATTGAAGCTGGGTATGGCTACATGGAGGTTTATTATACTATTGTCTCTGTTTTTGTATGTTTGAAATTTTTTAGGATAAAAAGCTATGTTTAAAAACCATAAATTGTGTAAATATATTTGAAACAAAACTGACAAAAGATGAGAATCCAAAATGTCTAATGAACAATAAATCGATAAGAGCAAGACAAAAAAACCAATTGAAAAATGGATAAAAGCCATAAATAGACCCTTTATGAAAGAACAAGAAAAAGGCCAAGAAAACATCAAAAGATGTTCACTCTCATTAGTAAGTAGGAAAATGCAAATTAAACCACAATGAGATATTCTGTATATCATGATATGATAAGTAACATTGTTGCTGCCAACACTCAAGAATCATACCAACAAAATTTGACTTCTCAGAAAATTCCATTTAGCGTAGAAAATGAATGAGCATGAGATACACATGTTTATTTGGTTGAATTTCAAAAACATATTGAGTGAAAAAAGTAAGTCGAGAATTATTGTGTTTTGACACAGGTCAAAAAGAGTTAAAAAATTAATATATTGCTTTAGGATTACAGACCTAAGCAAAAATAAATATATTTTAAAAAGTTAGTTTAACACAAAATTCAAGGTAGTAGTTACCTTTGAGTGGATTGAGGGAGGGGTGTGATCAAGACAGATTTAAGGTGTCGATAGTATTCTTTTTGTTATGCTGTTTGAAGTTTTAAACGTGTTCATTTCATTATTCTGTAACTTGACCATATAAAAGGCATATACTCTTTTCTATTTATGCATACAAAAAAGTAGGAAAATACTTCTCATATTGTGGGGAAAAAGCAACCAGTAGAAACAGAACAAAAAATGACACAGGCTGAGTACAGTGGCTCATACCTGTAATCCTAGCACTTTGGGAGGCTAAGGTGGGAGGTCAGGAGTTCAAGACCAGCCTAAGCAAGAGCGAGACTTCGTCTCTACAAAAAATAGAAAAATTAGCCAGGTGCAGTGGCATGTGCCTGTAGTTCCAGCTACTTAGTAGGCTGAAACAGGAGGATCACCTGAGCCCAGGAGTTTGAGATTGCAGTGAGCTATGATGACTCCATTGCACTCTAGCCTGGGAGACAAGACTCTGTCTAAAAGAAAAAAAAAAAAGACACAGATGGTAGAATTAGTAGTCAAAGACATTAAAAGAACTATTATAAATATATTTCAAGTGTTCAAAAAGCTATAGGAAATAGAAAACAAAAAAATAGAGAATATCATTGGAATCAAAACCTGGTTATTTGAGATCAATAAGAGTGATCAACCTTTAGCTGGACTGATCAAGAAAAAAAAGAAAGAAGACATAAATTATTAATACTAATTATAGGGATGAGGGGCCACCAACACAGAAGTTGTAAACATTAAAAAATAAGAAAATATTACAGACGACTTTTTGACAACGTATTTGACAACTTGGATGAAATGTACAAATTCTTTGAAAGAAACCATGCTCCACAGATCACTCAAGAAGACACAGATAATCTGAGTAGCTCAATGGCTATTAAAGAGATTTAATTTGTAGTTAGAAACTTCCCCCTGAAAATACAAAAAACCGAAAACACTCCAAGAAAAGATGCTTTTTATCTAAGGGGCTTCTCATCTAAGGTTGAGGACAATGCAAGTGTATCTGCTCTCACCACTTCGTCACTGTGAGGAAGGTTAGAGCAAACGTAGTAATGAAAGGAAAAGAAATAACAAAGGCATGCGGATTGGAAAGAAAGGCATAAAATAGTCTCTATTCACAGATAACATGACTATCTATGTAGAAAATTCTAAGAAATCTACCAAGGAAAAAAAAGCTGGGCCGGGTGCAGTGACTCACGCTTGTAATCCTTGCACCCTGGGAAGCCGAGGCGGGAGTATTGCTTGACCTCAGGAGTTTGAGAACAACCTGAGCAAGAGTGATACTCTAGTGATACCCATCTCTACTAAAAATAGAAAAATTAGCTGGGCGTGGTGGCGCAGGCCTGTAGTCCCAGCTACTTGGGAGGTTGAGGCAGGAGGATCACTTGAGCCCAGGAGTTTGAGGTTGCTGTGAGCTATGATGAAGCCACAGCAGGCTAGCCCAGGCGACAAAGTGAGACTCTGTCTCGGAAAAAAAAAAAAGTATATATTGTTGAAATAATTTAAAAGACCTGAAAAATTAAGGGGTATACATGCTCATAAATCAGAAGACTCAATATTGTTAAGATCGAGGTAAGAACAACATATGTAACCTAAACATCTGTACCCCTATAATATGCTGAAATAAAAAAAAATATATTGTTAACATGTCCATTCTCCCCAGATTGATCTATAGATTCCATGCAAGCCCAATAAAAATATCAGCAGGCTTATTTTTTTTTTTTTAGAAATTGACAAACTGATTCTAAAATTTTTATGGAAGTTCGAAAATACAGAATGGTCAAAAACATTCGAAGAAGAATAAAGTTGGAGAACTTACACTATGTGAGGTTATATGTAAGGTTTATTATAGACCTATAGTAATCAAGACTGTTGTGGTTGTCACAGGGGTAGATGTATAAATCAATGGAACACACTAGAAAGTTCAAAAAATAAACCCACACATATATGTCAATTGACTTTTTAAAAAGAGAAACTCAGTGAGCAAAGGATAATCTTTTAAGCAAATGCTGTTAGAATATTTAGTTAGGTATAGAGCTGACCCTTGAACAACATGAGTTTGAACTATGAAGGTCCACTTATACCCAGATTTTCTTCTGTCTCTGCTACCCCTAAGACAGCAAGACCAACCTCTTCCTCCTCCTCAGTCTACTGAGCGTGAAAGTGATGAAGACCTTTATGATGATCCACTTTTACTTAGTGAATAATAAATATATTTTCTCTTCCTTAAAATTTTCTTAATAACATTTTCTTTTCTGTAGCTTACTTTATTGTAAGTATACAGCATATAATACACGTAACATACATAATATGTTTAATTGACTGCTTATGTTATTGGTAAGGCTTTTGGTTAATTAGTAGGCTATTAGTAGTTAAGTTTTTGGAAGAGTCAAAAGTTACATGCAAATTTTTGACTGCATGGTGGTCAGTAGTCCAATCCCCAATTCAAGGCTCAACTTGTACTTGAACACACACAGGCACACACAAAGAACCTTGACTCTTTACTCACACCATGTATAAAAATTAACTCTAAATAAATATTGAACCTAAATGTAAGAGATAAAGTTATAAAAGTTCTAGAAGAAAACATAAGAAAAAACTTAGCTACTTTGGATTAGAAAAATATTTTTATTAATAAAATAGAACACAAAAAGTATGAACCATAAAAGAAAAAATTGATAAACTGGATTTGATTAAACACTTTTGCTCTTCAAAAAATCTGTTAAGAAAATGAAAGCTATAATCTGGGTGAAATTATCACAAAATATATATTTCACAAAGCATTTGCATTTTATGCAAAATAAAACTCTTACTATTCCATTATAAGGAGACAAACAACCCAATTAAAATGTGCAAAAAATTGAATAAACATTTTGCCAAAAAAAAAAAAACCCAAAAAACCCTGAACTGTACAAGTGCAACTGTACAAGTGGATAAGTACATAAAAAAGATAATCGACATCATTAGTCATCAGGAAAATTCAAGTTGAAAACACAGTGAGATAGCACTTCACCCCCACTAGGATGGCTATAATCAAAAAAGACAGACAGTAACAAGTGTTGGGAAAGATACGGAGCAACTGGAACTCTCATGCACTGGCTGGTGGGAATAGAAAACAGTACAACACTTTTGAAAACAATTAAATATTTTCTTCAGAAGTTAAACATTCATTAACCATGTATGTCAATCTAGGTGTTTACTCAGGAGAAATGAAAACACATGTCCACATAAGGACTTGTACACAAATAACTTGCGTTCAAGTCCAGTTTTATTTGTAATAGTTAAAAGCTGGGAACAGCCCAGATGTCCTTGAACAAGGAAGTGGGTAAACATATTCTAGTCCAATACAATACAATTCAGCAATGTAAAGGAAAGAACTATTGATATGCACAACAACATGGATGAATTTCAAAGTAATTATGTTGAGTGAAAGATATCAATTAGTATAATTTTATTTAAAAATTATACTAATTATTTTAAAATTTTATTTAAAAACCTAGAAAATGAAAATTAATGTATAGTTTTAGAAAGCTGAACAGCAATTGCCTGGTGACAGAGATGGCAGGAGAGACGAAAATTTGGGGGCAATAAAAATGTTTGTTATCTTGTGGTGATGGGTTTTATGGGGTTATACATCTCAAACTAATCAAATTTTACACTTTAAATATTTGCAGTTTATTGTATGTCAGTTATACCTTAATAAAATTGTGGAAAAAATTATGGATCCTGTCCTTTGAGTAAAAATTGTTCATATGCATATGTCCATCAATATATGTATCAATTTTCAGGGTCCCATATTTATAATGTTTCCTTAGAGCAGGAGTCTAATAGAATATAAGGTGAATACATATGTAATTTTAAATTTTCTAAAAGCTACATTTTAAAAAGTTTTTTGAAGATGAAATTAATTCACTTTGGGAGGCCAAGGTCGGAGGATCACTTGAGGCCAGGAGCAACATATTGAGATCCTGACATCCTGACATCCTGACATCCCATCTCTAAAAAAAAAAAATTAGCCAGGCCAGCTGCTCAGGCTGCTGAGGTGGGAGGATCGCCTTAACCCAGGCATTTGAGGCTGCGCTGTGCTATGATTATACCACTGCACTTTTTGTCTGAGCAATAGAGCAAGACTCTGTCTCTAAAAAAAAAAAAAGAAAGAAAAGAAATTAATTTTAATGATATAGTTTACTCAACTCAATATATAAAAATAGCATCATTTTAATATTTAATCAATATAAAAATTATGAATGAAATATTTTACAATCTTTTTTTCATACTAAGTCTTCAAAATTCATAATGTACTTTTACATTTACCACACATCTCAGTTCATGTGCTAAATTTTCATCAGAAATTCTTGATTAATATTTAGATTTAATAAAATTGAAAGCTGAAAAGTAGATTCATATACCCAAACATATTTACAAGTTTTCCCATAATGGAATGAAGTATCTGTTTTTTTTTTTTACTTTTTATTTTGAAATTATTATGGACTCATAAGAAGTAAAAATAGGACAAAGAGGACCCATGTACCCACCACCCAATGGTAGCATCTTACATAACTACAGTTCATTATCAAAACAAGGATATTGATTGGTACAATACAATTAACTAGACCTCATTTATATTTCATCATTATTCGTATGCATTCAAATTTTTTATTTGTGTCTGTGTATAATTCTGTGACATGTTGCCACACATGTAGAATTGTAGAAGCACAGTTACAATCAACATACAGAACCGATCCATCACCACAAAGGAGCTCCCTAGTTTGCCCGTTTGTAGTTAGAATGTCCTTTCCCTTCCCGAGCCCTTAACAACCATTTATGTGTTTTCCAACTCTGTAATTCTGTCACTTTAAGAATGCTATAAAAACGGGATCATCCAATGTATAATCTTTCAAGACTGGCTATTTTCACTCATCATAATGTTCTTAAGATCCACCCTAGTTGTTTCATGTATCAATAGTTCGTTTCTTTTTATTGCTGGGTAGTATTCTAGAATGGTTGTGTGTTCAACCATTCACCTGTTGAAGAGTATTTGGGTCATTTCCAGTTCTGAGCTATTACAAATAGATTTGTATGCAGTTTTGGTGTAAACGTAAGTTTTCACTTCTCTAGGGTCAATGCCCAGACATGCTGTTGTTCAGTTGTTACAGTACATGTGCATTTAACTTTTTAAGGAACTACCAGATTCCCAGAGTGGCTACACCATTTGACATTGCCACCAGCAATGTCTGAGAGATTCGGTTTGCCTGCGTCCATGCCAGTGTTTGCAATTATTAGCATTTTTAATTTTAGTCATTCTAATAGGTATATAGTGATATCTCTTGGTGATATTAATTTGCATTTCCCTGATGGCTAATGAAGCTGAATATCTTTTATGTGCTTATTTGTCTCCTTTGGGGAAATATCTTTTTAACTCTTTTGCCCATTTTAAAATCAGATTGTTATATATTCTACATGTGATTCTTCTATATGTGATTTGCAAATATTTTCTCCCAGTCGGTGGCTTATCTTTCATATTCTTTTGTTTTCCTTTTCGAGACAAGGTCTCACTCTGTTCTCCAGGCCAGAGTGCAGTGCAGTGGCATCTTCATAGCTCACTGCAACCTCAAACTCCTGGGCTCAGTTGATCCTCCTGCCTCAGCCTCCTGAGTAGCTGGACTACAGGCGTGGACCACCACACCCAGCTAATTTTTTCTATATTTTGTAGACATGGGGTCTCACTCTTGGTCAGGCTGGTCTTGAACTCCTGTCATCAAACGATCCTCCCACCTTGGCCTCCCAGTCTTTTCATATTCTTAACAGGATATTTCACAGAGTGAAAGTTTTAAATTCTCAAAAATCTGTTTTTAAATTCAAATTAAATTAAATTTAAAATTCATGAAAAAAAGGCTAGTTTACCTATTGTAGCTATCTATGAAACCGCACTGACTTGGAGGATATGAGAAATTTTGTTAGGAATCATTCCAGGTAAGGGACCAATATAAACAGGACCAAAAGCACTAATGGGTAAGAAAAGTTAAAGATGAATAAACAGACCCAGTCGGGTAAAAGATGTGGTTAAGATATGCAGAGAAGCTCCAGCTGGAAAAATCAGCTGGGTCTGTGAATGATGCGAAATGCTAAGAAAAGGGTGGAAATCTTATCTGGCGGGCTCTGCAGAATCCTTGGGATTTTCTAAGCAGAAGAAAGTGTTTTAGGAAGGTTCATCTGGTAAAAGTGTTCCAAGTGGACTGGAAAAAGAGCTACACTCTCCTCTTCTTCCTCCTAGTTTCCTTTCTTCCCTTCATTTTCCCTGCACAAACCCCCGAGTGCTAAACCGTGAGAGCCAAGTCAGGGCTAATGTTGAAAACATTTCAGTTTCTCCCTAACCTTGAGCACCTTCCTCTATCTTATTAATCAAAAATAAGGTAGAGAGAAGGGGTTTAAGACAGTATCTGGTAAGAAGTTAGACTGCTTATATGTATTATCGCACAGAAAATAAGTTTATGGAGTTTAAAAGAATGGTGAGAAAATAAACTTTAAAAAGTAAGAAAAACTCAATGATAGGGATGAGACTTAAGGACAAGAAGCTTTTTCTTAACATTATTATCTCAAGGTTGACAGACATTTATAAACAAAATTAATCTATAGTTTTTCACATTAATTAAAAAATTAAAAAGACTATCAATCTGGTATCAATGTTTAAGAGATATTATCATTAATATTGACAATGTCATTAAGAGCTCAGATTTCTTCGGTCATTCCTCTCTGCCATCCACAGTGCCTATGTGCTGTTTTTCCTCATGGTCACAAGATGGCTGCCACAGCACCAGGCATCACAATTTCATATGACATCATCCAAATTAGGAATTAAGGTATTGCAGTTGAGGCTAGGGATTGTTGTATTTCTCTTACCTTTTAGCAGGGAGAAAAATCTTTCCCAAGCCGTTCATTAGAATTCTCATTATATTTCACTGACCAGGACTGGGTTACATGCCCAACTTGTAGACCAATCACTGGCAAAGGGGAGAGGAATTGCTGTGACTGACTAAGATCGAACATGACTCAACTCCTGGGCACATGATCACCCAAACTAAATTGAGATAGCAAAGAGGAAGGGGAATGATGGATAAGCCAGTGGCCTTGTCTGCCACACAGAGAAAAAGAAGCATTGGCAGGGGAAAAATCAGGGAATTAGAGAAGTTTTACAAGGCATTAGTCTAATAAGTTCCAGAAGGTACTGCTCATGTCTGTCATCATTGAATGTCTGGCACCAACTTTGCACACTGTGGGTACTCAGTGCATATTTTAGGACACCTGACTACAGCAGGTAGCAGACTAAGATTTAAACATGAGAGATACTTACGAGTGCCAAGAAACTATGCTGATATTAAGGTCCATCTCAGGTCCAAATTTCTGTGATTCCTGAATATAGAAATCTGTTTGCAGGCGTCTGCGCAATGCTTTTCTCCCCGGCTCTGGGGGGGCTGTGTGTGCCCTGCAGCTCATCAGGAAAACACTGAAGAGCCACCTAATGACTTAATGGGCTTTAAAATGGGCGGCTGGGTTTTAATTTTTTCTTATAGAAGATTCCCGGAGGTAAAGTGTACTTTCCAGTGGATAATAACCACATAGGGATATTTCGATTGCCGCAGGGTATCTTATTTGGAAATTAGGTTTGAGTCACATTCCTGTAGTAATTTTTACTATTAGAACAAAATAAAAGCTCCCAAAGGAATGTTTATACAGAGTTTAAATTTGTTGGAATGCCAAAAGCATCTCTCTAAGAGTTAAGCATCTGTAAAAATTTAAAACAGGGTGAAATCACAAATGCTACTACTAATAATCTCTTTCAAGTTTGATTAGAGGCCAAGAAAACCCAGCAAAATCCCTGGGAACACTTCGATATTAAACTGTTAACTCTATGGTCATGTCTAATGACTCAAATTATAAAAGAAAGTTGGGGAAAGTGCATAATTCACCCGTTCAAGCACACAATCAACTCCGCGCATGTGAAAACGGATCATGCAGAGGATGCTGAAGAATAATTTTCTCCTCTCTGGGAAACTTTAATAGTAATGCTATCACATAGAGACTAGGCTACAATAAAATAAAATAAGCCATTTTGCCTGCTACACCACTCCTACCCACACGCATCATAGCTGTACACATTACTCTAGGTTTCTTAGATTACGGGCCAGATATCCTGCTAGATATTTTATTCATATCATGCTTAATCTTCTCAACAGCCCTGAAAAATGTAATTGTTTGCTCTATTATAAGATGGTAAAAACAGGCCCTAAGAGGACATGTGTGTGTGCTGTCAACTGCTATTTTTTTTTTTTTTTTTAGATAGGATCTTGCTCTGTTGCCCTGGCTGAAGTGCATTGGCATGATCATAGCTCACTGCAGCCTCCAATTCCTGGGCTCAAGCTATCCTGATCCGCTCACCTCAGCCTCCCAAGTAGCTGGGAATACAGGCATGTGCCACCACGCCCGGCTAATCTTTCATAGAGATAGGGTCTCTCCAAGTTGCCGAGGCTAGTCTTGAACTCCTGGGCTCAAGCAATCCTCCTGCCTTGGCCTCCCAAAGTGCTGGGGTTACAGGCATGAGCCACTGCACCCAGCTAAACTGTTTTTCCTTCAAATGCCAAAGAACATTGAAAAAAGGCAGTCCATGATCGTAGACATTCATTCACTCAGGAACTCATTCTATTTTTAACATACTCAACTCTAAGGAAAACTTGCTGCAAATCCAGCCCACTCCCCTCTTCTTACCCAGTTTTCGGTGGAGTTGGGAACTCAGAGAAATGATGAGCTCGCTTGTGTCTGCCTCCTTTATTTAATGACCTCTTCACCTTGTCTTTTCTGGGCTAAATTATAAAATTTCCTTTCTGGTTCTCTTCAGAACCATTTTTAAAAAACACGTTCTCTGTAGAAGTGGAATCACAAACAAAAAACAGTGTTTTAGTAAGGAGTAAAACAGAAAGGTTACCAGAGCATTTTTATATTAGCACATGACATTTCTAATAATCTACATAGAAGGATTTTTTTTTTTTTTCCGCATCCTCCTAAGTGCCTCTTGAAAACCTCTGTGACATATGAGAGAGCTACTGACTAATTTGTTCTGGCAGAAAAATGAGTTTAGCATTACCGAAAATATGTTTTCTATCACCAGATCTTTTTCAGGTCATTGAATGGCTTTTCACTGGTGGAGGGAGTGGAATTTATTTCCAGTGAAACATTACAGAGAGGAAAGAAATAACATTTGACTTATCCCAACATTAGCAAAATGCAAATCACAGTCAATTTTCTATCAATAGTTTGCGTTTCTGTAGCCGCGCATCAATCTGAACATTTTTAAGTAAGCCGAAGGGTCCATGAAACAGACTGTGAATAAACAACTGTGAAAAGCTATAATAACTTTAAGCAGCTTTCAGCTTAGTGACTGAGATAATGCCATTTCTCTAGAGAAGTTCCAAATATAGAGGAATAATGGATAGCAGTTTACCACAAGCTAAGTAGCTCCCTAAACCAGCAGGAGCTGGGCATTGAATGGGGAAGATTGCAATTTCGAGGCTGATTAAGAATGCAGCGCAGACAGGTTCCAATGGGTGTGGCGGCGTGGGGCAGGGGGTGTCACATCTCATTTTCTTTTTTCCTTCCCACTCAGAGGTTTGAGTAGCTGCAGTGTAAACTGCTGATGCAGGTGATTAGGATGTTAAGTGGGAGAAAAGACAGCTCCTTATTATCCTTTTGGAAATAAAGGGGGATGGAATTCAGCAATCATAAGCCTTTTCATTTCCCTACAATTTGTCAGCACAGTTAGGATGCTGGCTCCCTTTCCGTAGGTGAGATTACTTCCCGCTGACATCCAGAGGGGACGGGGTGGACAAATGTGTGAAGAAGAAAATTAAGCTCGAAGGGTAGCTTTTGTTTTGATGTTTGTTAGACATCCTTTCTCGTGTTAAAATTAGATGTATCCGCGAATGGCAGTCACAGGATTTCAATGTTGAGAATGCAGGGCAGATCTCTCTTGACAAATCTTCAGGTGCATAAACCAATTGTCAGTCTTGATAAAGAATTATGACTTCTTGGACTTTGTTTTTAGCTATGCAGAAGAGGAAAAATCCGATTGTTTAGCGTAATGCCGGTATAAGCTATGCCAGCGAGTAATATATAGTTGCTTCCATACTGATGAAAAGCTCCCTGGTCAGAATCACACCAATAAATTCATATTCAATTAAAGTTTATAGATATCTAAAGAGAAAAAAAATCAGAGGTTCTCTTATAGATGACCTTTATCAGGGATGTTGTAGCTAAATTACCCTCAGGGTAAAATTTCACTGTTTTTAGATCAAATTTTACTTCTTTTTTCTGTCAGAGTTAGGGCTTCATAGAGATTTTGGGTTTTGGAGGTAGCTTCATGCTACAGAGGTTTAGATTTATAATTTGTAATTAGAATGTATCCTTTGTATCAATTTTAGAGAAGCCACAAGCTTAATCTGTGGCATTTAATCATTGAAATTTGTTCTGACATTTTTAGAACATGGAACCTAATGCTGAGATGTGATTACTTTGCAACAGATTTGCAAAGAAGGTGACATGCCACAGAAGAACTCATAAACAGAGACAAAAAGAACTTGTGTGGTGGTGGAAGAGAAGACAGAAAGATTTTGATGTCAAAAAGCTCAAAAGTAAATACATGATTTTCCAGTTGCCTCTGTCGGCGGTCTCACCTTGCACACATTATCTAAACTTTTCCCCTCTCGTCGTGCTTTGTTGGTTTATCCCTTGGCACTCTTGATTTAAGAGGACCAAAAAATCCAAGGTTAAATATGAAAATAAGTTTTCTAACTAACAGCCCAAGAGGGGCGCTTGGTGGGCTCTGTAGGAGCAGGCGTCTCGAGACCTGTCAGCTCAGGGCCTGTTGCCCGGCTCCCAGACCCGGGTAGGACTCTCCAACACTGTCTGCAAGGACAAAGGGCTTTTCAGAAATGCACCCCCCACCCCCAGCTGGCCTATCCCTCACCCTTCCAGCTGCCTGCACCCTAGAAGAAATCTAACGCAAAGACAAGAGGCTGCCCCTCCAGCCAGCCTACCATCTTGGTGTTAGATGATGGGGGCGGGGGTGGCCTGTCCACAGTTGACCATGCTCAAAAGGCAGGATTTAAAAACAGGGAAGCAGAGCAGTGATAGGGATAATCCAAAGACTTTTATTCTAAGCTTTGGAGTGGAGGCTCTCAGACAAAGGCGTGAGAAGAATGGCGGTTTCAAGTTCGAATTCCAGTTCTGACACTTAGTAGCTCTTTGACCTTGGACAAATTATTGAACGTCTCCCTTCTTCCAATACATCCATTATGAAATGAAGAATATAATACCTACTTGTCAGGGTTATGGTGAGGTCTAAATGAGACGATGTGTGTGATATACTTACCTTGGCTTTGGCTGATAGTAAGGGCTCAATACTCTTTAATTCCCTTCTCCTCTCTCATCCTTATCTTTCCTCTTCGCTTTGGAAATAAACACATTTACTTATTTATTTATTTAGTTTTGATAATGACTCTTAGGCTGTTGAAGTGTATTTGGTTTCCTTAAAATGGTCCAAACTGGGGCCGGCACAGTGGCTCACGCCTGTAATCCTAGCACTTTGGGAGGCCGAGGTAGGAGGATTCCTTGAGCTCAGGAGTTCAAGACCAGCCTGAGAAAGAGCGAGACCCCATATCTATAATAATAATAAAAAAAAATAGTCTAAACTGAGTTTAGACGGTGCTAGTACTTTACATCAGGGGTGAACTGTTTCCTGACACTTGGAGTATAAGAAACAGCGTATCGTTTTATGTGTTTGAAACTGATCAAGTTTGAACTCATACCTGCTGAGTTTGCTGAGAAGGTCCAAAAGTTTAGGAGGACAAAGAGGGTGGATGGGGACGCTCCTTCTCCCATTTAGATCGTACAGTCGTGCTGGAGGCTTATTCGGTGCATAGAAACGAGGATCTTCAGGGTCACAGCCTGTGTTGCCTTATTGTCCCTTCACTGACTCTGGGCTGGTGCTCCTCACCTGTCAGTCGGCTTCCTGTTCGAGATTCTGTACAGAGAAGCCCACCACCCTGCCCCCCAGGTGTAACAGTCGGAGTACGCCGGGTTATGACGTGTAACACACAGGCCCCTGGTATTAGTTTCAGTCTACAGAGGCTCCTTTCTTTCCAAGCTTGCCTCTGTCTCGGGAGGCTTGGGGCAAGAGTACACATGGAGGCTCACAGACCGTATGTCTACATATTTAAAACTTACAAACCAAGATTTAAAACTGTTAAATGGAATATGTTCTATCCTCTTACTTTGAAGCAACCTTGGAAAACAGATCTGACTTTAGAATTCCGAGACTCCTTGAGGTTCTGTGCTGGAACGTGGTGGTGTAGTGAAAGACAGCCCTTTTCGCCTGTCGGACGGACATCCGGACACTCTCCCCTGTGCCTCCCAGCTCCGTAAGCATGCCCCTTGGCCACACCTCAGGCGGAGAGTGAGTCTAAGGAAGAGCGGCATGGAGGCTGTGGAAGCAGGCTCGTGGACATTTGGACAAGGAATGCTGAACTCCCTGTTATCTAAACCATGGAGGCAAAGTTACAAATACAGAATCCATGAATATTGAGGATTGATTGTATTTTGTTTTGCTTGCTTGTTTCTTGCCAAAAATTTACTGATAGAAACTAACAATGGGGTGCACTGAAAGAGAAAACGTGGAGTTATTAATTCTTCCAACCATCTCAGGGCAAAGAAACACAGAATTTAAGAATTCAGTCACATCACTCTTCTTCTGAGAAGGGGAAGGGATAATTCCTTTTCTCTTCTTTTCACTGATAGAGCTCTGGGTGGAGCAAGGGGAACAAACTAAACCCAGGCAATTTACATGTCATTAGTGATCACTGTGTTACATACGGCATGTGGCATGCACCATCATTTGCCTGGTGCTGTTTCACTCCTCAGCTCAGTAAAGGTGGATGGAGGAGGTGAGGTGTTATAACCATTCTGAGATTAGGAAACCAAGGCTGAGAGAAAGGTTCTAGCCTGGGATGGAGAACAGAGAAGGAAGAGGCCCAGGGATTGGCTTTCAGTATATCCTCTCTTTCCAACTGCTGAGTGCTCCTAGGGTGTAGTCATCTCAAAATCAAGGGAGAATCCTTTAAATCCATAGCAGTTAAGCAGGCAGGAGGTTCTGAGCAGTTTAGCCTGAGCTGCCATTCATCAAAAGCAACGTAAGGTTTTATTCAATTGCTTGAGCATTCCTATCAAGAACTACCCTTTACTCATTTTATTTGTATGGGAATGTGGCATAGTTCTTGAAATTCCTGAAAGCCCTTCAGAAGCTATAGAACCAAAAAGGCTGAGATTCACTTTTCTAGATTGATTCACTTTGAATCATGCAACTAATCATAGGCACAATATCTTATTCACAAGCAGAGCACCTGAACTAGCCTCTGTTTCCATTAGAGAAAAGTAAAATAAAGCCTAAACAAGAGAAAAAGAGGAGGCATCAAATGCTACTTCATTTACAGAGTTTCTTTATTCTCTGTTTATCATTTATAATGTCTTTCTTTCAACCAATGAATGACCTGCTTGCTGTGGTCCAGGCACTGTGTTAACAGTAATTTCATCAAATCCTCAGATCAGCCCTGTAGGGTTGGTATTGTCCTTTCATACTTGAGAAGGCTAAGGCTTAGAGAGGTTAATTAACACAGCAAAGGTCTCACAGCAAATGAGTGGCTGAGCTGGGATTCAAATCCCATCAGTCTACTCCTAAGGCCATGCCCTTAATCAGATATTATCCTTAGCATACTGGCAGTTTCATGATAATATCAATATATTCCTTGCAGAGCTGATGTGAAAATTAAAAGAGATGATATACACGGAAAGTGGTGGGCAAACCATAAAAACCTTACAAAGGTTCACTGTAATTATTTTTCCTGGTTTCACACAGGGCTAGCTCTGCTGTCCTTAGTGGCCAAGTCTATATTAATCCCATAATTCATCTTTAAACTACCAAAATCTTGTTTTCCTGGCTTTCTCCATAGCCAAAGGGAAATTGAAAATATACCTCTTGTAAGAAAGCCTTAACACCTGCTGCTAAAGGGCACTAAACCATCTGGATCATCAGAGGAGTATACACTCGCTTACAAAAGACATAGATTAATTTGGACATTGTTTCCCTACATAAACCAGGCAGAAGGAGGCAAGCAACCCAGGGAAGGATAATCATGCTGAGAATGGAAGCACTTGTTATAAATAATTATCATGTAATTATCCACAACTTCCCTGGAGTCCGTAGCCTGTGGCTAATCATAGGAGGTGCCCCTTTCTTACCCGGTACAAGGAGACTGAAGCGCCTCACTAAGTTGATCAGGGCACATGTGGGTGACTGCCACCTGGGCCGACTTCTCAGGTAATGAAGCCTGCAATGCTTATGACTAAGATAACAGAACAGCTGTGGGGTTTCTGCAGCTGGATCTGCCACCCACCCCCTCCTTTGCACAATGCCTTTTTGCAAGTGTGTGGGTGCGACACTTCTGACTTCTTTCCTTAAGCAAAGTCTTTATTGATCAAGTTAATGTGCTGTGACATTTCTCTTTTTGCTGTGCCTCCGAGCTGCATTTTCAAGCCAGGAGGCAGCCCCATTGAAGATAGGTAGCAACACTGAGCAGGAGCGAAGACAGAAGGCTTGACAAGTGCAGGGAGGGATGTAGACACTTCCAAGAGGGGCGTGATTGCCTACAAGGTTAATCGATTCCTCTTGTTTTCATTCTAGCTCCACATTTATCTTGGTGGCAGCAGCTACAAATGTAAAATCAAACCTCCACACTTAGACAACTGGAATTGCATTTACCTGCTCAAGGTGTGTAAACAACCTATTGTCTATGTCTTCTTAATGGGAATTTAAGGAGTCCTGCAAAGCTCTGGTGTAGGTCAGTGAGGGACATGCTTTTGTGTGGTGTCCAGATACAATTCAGTACCTTGGATAGATAGTTGAAAAGAATCGCAGGCCTAGAACCTTGCAGATTGTCATGATCATCATCATCATTATTATAGCTACCATTTATTGAGCCCTTTATGTATGACAAGCACTTATATGTACTACTATCTCATTTTATCCTATTAACAACACTGCAAGGTAGCTGATATTATTTTTTACCATGCATGGATGAGAAAACCTGAAATTAAGGAACTTGCTTGTGGTCACCGAGCGACAGGTTCTAGATTCGAACGAGGTCTGACTCATGTTCTGAACCACCAGGGCTTAGCAAACCAGAACCTCCCGGAATATGTAGATGCAGAGAACACAAGGGCTTGGGGGAACCCTAAAATCATCTGTACTTATCAACCTGATCGTTTTAAGTCTTCGTTTTCAGAAAAGCCAAGACTTTGTTAGTTAAGCCTTCTTGGAGAACCAACCTCTTTGCAAATCCATTCACTTAGCCCACTTTCAGTATTCTCAATACAGGAAAGGGGCTAAGAATATCTCTTGAAGCAGCGAGGTGGCTTTATTTACAAACAAAGTCTGTACAGAGGTAATCAAGCTAAAATGAGGTCATTAGGGTGGGCTCTAGCCCGATATGATTGGTGTCCTTACAAAAGGGTGAAGTTGGGACACAGAGACGTGCATGTAGAGGGACAACACCATGAAAAGGCACAAAGAGAATGCCCTATAAAGATGGAAGCAGGGACTGGACTAAATGCTGCCACAAGCCAAGGAATGTCTGGGGCCACCAAAAGCTGGACGGGGCAAGGAAGGATCCTGCCCCTACAGGTTTCAGAGGGAACCTGCTGGCGCCTGAATTTCAGACTTGTAGGCTCTAGAACCGTGAGACAATACATTTCTATTGCTTTAGCCACCCAGTTACAGCAGCCCTGGCGAGCTAACACCCTATTCTACTGTTACAGTCTGCCCTGTGTTGTTCTAGTTCATTCTCTTTCATTAAGAAAACTGATTTCCCATTCACTAACGCTGAATGACGTCAGCCTCCAGAGCTCGGCACTCACGCCCATCCCAAGCTGGCTCCGGGGTAATTTCCTGACCTCACTTTCAGTCCACCTCTCGCCCACCCAAACACCTCCAGAAGCCCGAGCTGTCAGCATTCCCAGAGCACAGGATCAGCTCCAGCACACTTGCCTGCTCGTTGCCTGCTACTTTCCCCCTCGATGGCTATTCATTTCTTAACGTCCAGCTTCCTGTCCCCTCCTGTGGCGAGATTCCACTGGCTCTTCAGGCAGAGTCACTCGGTCCCTGTCCTCTGTTCCCATCACGCTCTACTGGCCCCAGCCATAGCACTTACCATACCAGGAGATCAGTTTACGTGTCCCCTTCACCCCTGCCCTCCAACTAAACTGCAAGTTCCTTACAGAAGGCTGTTTCTTTCCTTTTTTGCTTTTTAATCAAGCGTCTAGCACAGAACCTGACACACAACAAACCCAAATACAGGATGTCCCAAATATGTGAGTATAGTTTTAAGCTTTAATAAATTCATAAGTCTAATGCTACAGACTTACAAAACTGTCCTTCGAGAGTTTATTTCTTTTGACTCTAAGTTTTAATTATTTTAATAAGTATAACTGTCTCTTCTAGTCAATGTAGGCCACGATTTTCACGCTGGGGAACAGAAACAAAAATGAAAATTAAAAAAATGTGTTACTCAACATTCACAAAACTAAACAGTGTAAAATTCATTTAAACTTGCAAATGACGTTTTTTGTAAGTTGCAGCATTTTTTACCTCTGAAGTGATTAAAACAGTAGGAAGACTTTTGGGACACCCTGTTTTTGAATAAGAATGCTAAAATATGGTTCATTTTCTATTTACTATAAAATTCAGTTTGGTTTTCATTTAAGTGGCTCCATTTTGGTCACCTACTGGCTTCTTTGGCCAGTAGATATCCTTGAATTTAGGCCCAAGAAGCTCTTGTCCAGGGCCCATATTTTAGAATACTTTAGAAGGTTCTCCCCTCTGACTCTTACCTGGCTGCAGTCGTCACAGTGAGGTGAGGAGTCCATGGAACTACATCCATTGTGTCCCTTACCTCCAACTCCACACCTCCCCAAACTTTGTTCTGAGTATCCGGGATCCCCAAATTCCCTCCCCAGATGGGAAGAAAGGAGGGGGTTGCAGACCAGGGCCTAGAAACCAGCTCTCCTTGTTCCACCACGTCACCCATGAGTTTGAACCTGGCCTCTCATGTCATTACGAAGGTATTTGTCAAGGTAGGAAGGTAGAACTTAATGTACTTAATAATTTGTTAACTTAGTTTATAGCTTATACATATTTAGGTATCTGGTTTATGGGCTTCTATTTGTACTCTTGTCCTGGGCCCTGCAAATATTAAAGGTGGGCTGATCTTGGCCTTAAAGAAAAATTATTTTCCCACCAACAAATTTTTCTCCATGCAGAGGTAAGTGGGAAGAAAGTACTTCCATACGTAACATATGACGGCGAACAATAGCTGGAGTCACTGAGTCCATACTCCGAGCCAGACGATTTACATGTAGTTTTTCATTCGGTCCTCACAACCACCCAATAAAACAGTTACTTAGGAGAAAATTGAGATTCAGTGACATGAAGTAATTTGTTCCAGGTCACAATGCTAGTGCTTCAGTTAGCCTTAGTTGCATAATAAACTAGCCCAAACTTAAACTGGCTTAAAACAAGGAGGACTTTTCCCCTGATTGTGAGGTTCGGGGCTGCTCGGCTGCTGGCTTCCCCTGGCTCAATTCTGCAGCTGCGTTCGGCTGGGCGTGGGCGGCCAGAAGGTTCCACATGGCCTCTGTCACTCCTCTGGCAGTTGACGCTGTTGTGGCTGATAAGGATGGCCTTCCTTTATTTCCTCTTGCATCCTTGCCATTGCAACCTCTTTGCTTTTTTTAGTCCTTGCTCCCCCTACCGTCTGGCTCAGTGCCCAGCACCTGGCGCTGGGTAATATTTAATAATACGCACTAGGGTCACTTACCAGAGATGTGACCCTGGATGTAACCTCTTTAAGTCTCAGGTCCCCACTAGCAAAATGGGGCTAATTATCCTGCAGAACACATCGGGTTGCTGTAAGAGTCCAGTGCGACAATGCAGGGAGAGCACTTGGCAATGTCGGCACTTGGCGTACACTCACTATTAGTGTGATTGGAATGTGGACATCAGTGAATGAGTGCTAACTTTTTAAGCAGCGGGAGTAAAACACCACTTGGTTTCCAAATGCAAACCCTGGGCTTGCACGTACCAGAATGGAGTAATAATTTCGAAATGCGGGATTGAAAATCTAAGATAGAGATTTCAAAAAGTGAAAGAAATTAAAACAAACCAAAGGAACAAACCAACCTGAGTTGCACAGCAGCTGATCTTTTAGTAATTTCTACGATTCCACCCTGGGGCCGCTTCCTGCTTCCAGGATGGAAAGTGTTGACCCGATGCGGCCAAGTTTCTGGGACCGGGAGGTGGGGACAAACGTTTGGCCTCCTAGGATCTGGGTCATGTGAGCCCAGAGGAGCGCTTACAAGCACGAGTTCTGCGGGGTCCTGGTGACTGGGAGGAGCTGCTCACTTCCGCCCGACTTGGGAGCCGCTGCAGGGACTGGCCGACTTGGTCTGCGCGCTCCGGAGCACCGGCTGCTGCGCAGCGTAGGTGCCGCCCGCCCCGCGTGAGTCGTGCGGGCGCAGCGGGAGGGGTCCTCGGTCCGCGTCCCGGACGCAAGGAGCGCAGGGCGGGTGGTCTGAGGAGCCCTCAGCAACGGGTGGGAGAAAGCATTGTGGGATGGTAATTGGGGTGGGGTGGTCTTGGCTCCAACTTTCAAGTTGGAATGCGGGGGATGGTCTGGGGGCGCCCAGCCGAGTGGCGGGGGGGAGGGCACTCCTGGAAGTACCCGGCACGATCTGAAGTGTTTGCACCCGGGGTTCCTCCAGTCCAGAAGACGCCTCCTAGTCCAGGACCCCCTCCAGGGAAGTGCGAAGCTGTGGGGTCTTCTACCACTCTTAGTGCAGGGGACAGGGGAGAGATAGGACACACCCTCTTCCTCCCTCAACGCATCTCTTTGGGCTGTTTGATTTCCTGGGTGCAGAAGAAGAGGAAGAGAAGCGGAAAATGCCTTCGGTTTGAACGGCCCCAAGCAAGGAAACCTGGCTTGACTAAAGGAAGGAAAACACAGCAGGAAGGATATTATTCCTGGAATGTAGGATTAGGGGGAAACCAGGGCCACGGGAGACAGGTGGAAGCAACTCCCTGAGAAATGGATTCGGTCCTTGCAGGTCAGCTTGGTGTCACGGAAACAAAAAAGGGCCGTGATGTATTTATGAATTCAAATCCCAGCTCTAGTCTTTGCTAGTTGGTGACTTTGTGCAAATTATTTAAGCCTACTAAGCCTCAGTCTCTCCATCTGAAAGATGGGTATAATGACCGATTTTTCTTTTAAAATACAGAGTTGTTCCATTAGAAATAGAAATAACATATAGAAAATACTTACCTAGGGCAGTGCTTAGCTTTTCAGTTAAAGGTAATTTTCCTTATGAGTTACAAGTTATGATGAAATCTATGGTGAAGACAGAGCAAGATAATGTTTAAAACTCTGGCCATATGATAATTGTGGCTATCCATGACCCATGTGCAGTCACCTCTCAGTCCTCTCTCTACCTTTCCTGCAATTTGGGAACCAGACAACTCTGCTGAAATCTTGGTTCTGGTACCCACCACTCTGGCGACATAAGGAACATTACTTTTCTCTGCAGCCTCAATTTTGGCTTCAGTAAATGGGAAAGGAGGTGCTCAGTACTTGCCCTCCCGCCCCCACCTTTTAAATGTACAACTATTTTTTTCTTTTTTTTTTTTTCTTTTTGAGACAATCTTGTTCTATCATCCTGGCTAGAATGCGGTGGCATCATTATAGCACACTGCAACCTCACACTCCTGGGCTCAAATGATCCTCCTGCCTCAGCCTCCCAAGTGGCTGGGACTACAGGTACACGCCACCAAGCCTGGCTAATTTTTCTGTTTTTTGTAGAGACAGGGTCTTGATCTTGCTCAGGCTGGTCTTGAACTCTTGGCCTCATGCAATCCTCCCACCTCGGCCTCCCAGAGTGCTCAGATACTTTTTTCTTTTTTTGATGTGGGATGAGTAGAAACAAAGATGTAAAGAAAATTTAAAAATCCACTGAGAATGTATTTTATTAACTTGAAAAATAACTTACAAGAAAGTTGTTCGAACCTGGTGAGGTGGCTCAAGCCTGTAATCCTAACACTCTGGGAGGCTGAGGTGAGAGGATTACTTAAGGCCAGAAGTTTGAGACCAGCCTGAGCAAGAGTGAGACCCCGTTTCTACAGAAAACAGAAAAACTAGCTGGGCATGGTGGTCTGCACCTGTACTCCCAGCCACTCAGGAGGCTGAGGCAGGATTGCTTGAGCTAAGGAGTTTAAGGTTGCAGTGAGCTATAGTGATACCACCGCACTCTAGCCAGGGTGATAGAGTGAGACTCTGTCTCAAAAAATAAATAAATAAGTAAAAAGAGAGAAAGAAAAAGTTGTTCAAAATAAGAATTCGTATACTTTTTGGAAAAGTACACCGCCCTGGCTTTGTTGGCATATGAAAGTCTGTACAGTTGTCAAGACTTTTTCCATGTGTACCCCATGCTAGTCGAGGTACAGTGAAAACCCTTTATAATATAGTGTCAGTGTTCTTAGCAAGAAGCTGTTTTATTCATCTTTTATAGGAGTTGATTGGGAGGGGCATAATTGGCCCTACAATTTATGTGAATCCAGCTTACAAATCTATTCACAGTGGGACTCTACAAGGCTGATTTTACAGCCTGAGAAATAAGTAGGCTTTGACTGATAGTTTGAATGACTTAGGAGTGTGTTAAGAAAGTCCGCTGGGTTTACCAGTTCACTCTCCATGAAAAAGTAAAAACAAGAAGCAAACAGCATGACAGTATTTTTAAAACGAGTTTGTCTTTGTTTTGGGAAGCATATAATTTCTTAGAGAAAAAATTTGCGTGTTGACTACTACCCTGATGTGCATAGAACTAAGAGAGTCAGAGAGGAGCGACTCAGCTACTGCCTCAGATAACATCATATACTCATTTATCAGCATCCAGATACCCAAGGTAAATATGCAATGACCCATTGTAATAGGAAATGTGATTCATTTTAAAAAGCAAACATGATTATTTTAGTTTAACATTTCCAATGGTTTTATCATGTGGGGTTTTCCTTGACTAAACTAAGAACATTTAAAAGAACTTAAGTAGGAAGCTTCTCACAATTACAAAGATATCTCTAGAACAACGAATTGTTAATATCTGTATTGACTTGGAAGAGTGGAAAGCTGGGCAAAAAGCTGAGAACTATACTTTCCTGGTCAAAATGAGGAATAGAGTTTGAATTTTAATGCTATATTTGCAAGTTCAGTGGTTTAAGTCATAATAGACTCAGTTTGCAAGGTGCTTTCTTCATAAAACCTGTGCTCCGTAGTATGTCTGAACTGAAACCAGAGTACTGAGATTTCTGTCCCCTTGGAGATATTGTAGGTACAGCCTTGAACACAAAAATCACATGCTTTTCTTTTATTGCTTTTACTGAGAACCTGAAGTGAAAGGTGCCGTGGAGGAGGAAGGGGGACAAGGACCGTGTCCTTGGAGCTATTAGCCTCACAAAGCAAGCTCTTAGCATCTTACCTTTCCAGTACAGTTGGGACTTATCTCTTAACCTTTCCTCTGTAGTCTGATTCTAGTTAGTGGCTGTCTTTAAATTGCTTAGGGTTGGTTACTGGCCAAAATATCTATTTAGGCACCCTGGGGCTAGCCCTTCCTCCTTTCCTTTTTGGGACTCCGCAGCTCATGACTCATTTTCCAAAAGTACCTCTTGGCATGTCTTCTTGCACCTGTACAATTCTCTGCGGAGGATGTAACCCAGCTCCTAAGCAATTCATTCCCTTGTCCATTCATTAACTTAATTAATATTTTTCCTAGTGTTTGATTATAAAACGTTCAAACATTCAGAAAAGTTGACAGAATTTTACAGTGTGTGCCCCACGTAGACTCATTCAACTGGTATTGATTAGTTCCTACGATTTGCCTGGAGATATGATTAATAAAGCTGTAAAAACATAAAAGTCAGGGTGGAATTGGGGAATAAGGAGCGTTTGGATTTGGCTGGAGAATATGCTTAGAGTTTGTGAAGGGATCATGTGATTTTGGTCTGGAAAGTTACGTTGGAGTCACATTGTGGAGGACATTGAATTTCATGGCAGAAAGTATATACCTTATCCTGGTTGCAGCTGGGAGCCATCGAAGGCATATGAGGAAGGTAGTGTCTTGTGTGTTAGAAAGCTCATTCCAGCATCAGTATTAGGCTGAATTGGAGTGAGGAGGACCTGAAGTCTGAGAGATGTGTTAGGAGGCTTTGCAAATGTACTGGGGCAAGAAAGAGTTGAACTGTGGATAGAAAGGATTGCAGAGAGAGGAAAAAGGAAGAAGGATGGCACTTTATGGACGATCTGACGCGTGGACTTCTGGTTTTAAAGCTCAGGCATCTGCAGTGATAGTGTGGTGCCATCAAGAATCATGAAGTCAGAGAAGGAGGAAGTTTGTGGGGACGACAATTTCTCGTTAGACTCTGTGGGTTTGGGGGACTGCTTGGTTATCCATTTGGAGGTGCCAGCTGAGAGGGGAGATATTGTCCTGAAATGTCCAATAGCAGTGTCAGGACTGAACAAACATGGGGACGGGCAATTAATGTTGAAGGAGAATGTACAGAAGGAGAAATAGAAGGACAAGACCTTGAGGAAAATCTGAATATACAGAGTTCTTGGAGCAGGTGTTCAATCATCAGTTACTATTTTCATGGCCGTTCGATCTACAGTGTTATTGTGGCCACAGCTGTTCTTAACAACTTACAGCAGTCACTAACAAAAGGACATATCCAGGCTAATGGAGTGGAGAAAGGCTCTCCTACTCCCATTACAGGGATGAGATGAGAGAGGGGGAAGGAAGAGAGAAAGTTACGTAATTTTTATCTCAGACTCTTAGAGTACACAATGCTTTTTCCATGTAACCCATTTCCAAATAGGAAGCCAGGTAACTTAATGAATTTGTTTATATTCTCACAAGGCAGTGCCTACTTAATCTGGGAACCCTGACCATATCCTGATGGTGGCCCTATCTTCCAAACCAAACCTCAGCTGTGACACATATTCTGGATCCACAGTCGCCAAGCCTTTATCTAAATATTTAGCAACCCATGCTCCCCCTTCCTGTCCACTTTAATACCTTAGTACATGCTCTGTGTGCTGAATGGATAAATAGTCAGCTCTGTAAACCTATCCTATTATAATTACCACTGGCAAAGTGAGGGAATTCGGAGTTATTTAGCAACTGCTCTGTTGCCAGGGACTGTTCCGAGGCCTCAAGAAGGTGAGGTCAGGGACTGTCTTTTGTCCCTCCACAGTACCTGCATGAGTTTATATGTATATTCATAGAATTCATGTATCCCTCACTATATCAATGAGAGGTAGTGTGATTCCACTGAGAATGCAAGTACCTTGTCTGAAGGCACAGAATATGAAGTGGCCGAAGCTACATTTGAAGCTGTCAGTGCATACTTTGAACCCTTCATACTATCCCCACTGGACTGCACTGCATTCCCAAATGCTACTGACTATATGCCAGGCACTGTGTTAGGCGTTTGCACAGGTGGGTTCCTTACTGCGAACACTTTGGTTGGGGAGGATGGTCGGCAGGGAAGCGAAACACAAAATCACACAATTGGTGGATACTGGTGGGATGTCTGCCCTCTGGTCCTGTCTTGTTTTTGCCCAACTTCTTGACCTTTGCAGGAAGGACCAACCTTTCCCAGACATACCAAGCCCTAAAGTTGATACAAAGGTCATGCAACCTTCATACTTCCCTGCATTTAACCATTGCTTCGTTAATTCTCTTTAAGATCATACCTTCAATTCTCTGCTGATTTTTTTTTTTTAAGGGTGAAGTGGAAAAAACCTCTAATTTTTGCTATTTGTTTTACTCCATCAATCTTCTGTCTTCTACACTGTTCCACTTGAATGCACATTGAAGATCACTTTTTGCTTTTTCCTTATTTTCCTTCTATTATGAGTCTTTGGAAAGAGGGTGAGATGTGATACGGGGCCTGCAGCGAGCTTACCCCAGTGGATGCTGGTAGCCATAAGAATTGTGTTCTCATTCCTCAATGCTTTGTCCTGAAGTTAGAAGTAGCCAATTGTATAATGAGCAGTAGGATTTGCATTGTGCGTGGGGTAATTATCCAATGAGAACTTTCATAAATGTATATTTAGTAAGCGCAGCAAAAGCTAGAGTTACTGGTTTTCATGGATGTTTCTCTTTTCTACAATGAGGGCTCTTGGAAAGTGGGTACTGTCCCTTTTCCATCTTTGACTCTCCCATAAGTTTTAGCAAAATGTCTCACCTGTTAGTATATGCCTAGAAAATCTCTGTTAAAGGAGAGAAAACTATTTGTGTGGAAAAACATGTGGAATGGCCTGTACCTTTGAATGGTCCAAGAAATGTGATTGTTTAGTGCTTTAGGAGGATAGATAGGTTGCAGGAAAAGGCCTGGCTAGGGAAAAGCCCAACAGCTCCTCAGTTGAGCAGCCAGAAATGCAGAAAGTTAAATAAAGAGAAGCCATTCTGAGGCATGTGTGGACCTTATGATAATAGAGTTTACATTTGAAACAAGGGGAAAATGGCAGCTGTAGCTAACTCTGAATATGAGAAATGTTCCTGCCTGGGTTACTTGATGAAGAATCTTATTAGCAATCAGCAAGTCAACTGGAAATAATTTGTTTTGTTTTGTTTTCTTCCCTCCTAAGTATTGGCGTGTTTGTAGAATTAAATTGGCTTGCAGGAGAATGAACCTCATGTGCTTCTGAGACACAGGGGTTTTCTGAGCTGGCAGACTGCACGCTCGGTGTGAAGCCAAGACTCTTTCCACCCGTTACTGTACACATGCACCTGAACTTTGGTGTCTGCAGAGAAAACTTGCTGGAAGCCACTGATTTAGAATTTGTTGATAGGGTTGATATCATGTTTTTATTTTTTAATCTATTCCCCCCAAACATGTAATTGAACAGGTTTTGTAGCATAGACCAAAATATATATATATAACATGTATGTATATATACATATGTCATATATATGGATATAATATGTGTATGTGATACATATAATACACATATATACATATATGTGTATAATATATATAAAAAAATATATATATAGGTTACCAGCTGGTTCAGGGCACCCAGAGCTGGTCTGAAAGTCCTCTCATCGAGGTAACCTGCTTGGGTCATCACTGTGATTCAAAGCCTGCCATAGCTTTATTCCAATCCTGTTGGCTGCTTTTTTAGAATCCTAGAAATCCCAAGCTGGGAGGGATGTTGAGAATTATATAGTCCACCTAATCCCCAGAATTTACGAATGAAGGAACTGAAGTCCAGGGGAAGAAGTGAATTGACTTACCCAAGGATACGCCTGCTGGCAAAGTAAAGGCTGCAACCTCACACATGAGGGAATTGCGGCAGAGGCTTTCCTGCTTATCTCAGAATAATGTGAGAGCCCTCAGCCATCCTTTATGGTCTGGCTTTGTTGTTTCTTCTCTCTATACTTTATGGTCTCCTAATGTGTCTACTTTTTCTCAGTACACCTTTCAAGTGGCATGTTGAAACTCACCTACCAAAGACCACTAGGAATACATTTGTAATGACACAAAGTTAGTTTTCTTAGCTTACGTGCAGCAAAGGAGGACACGCACCCAAGGGATGGAGGAGGTAGGAGGAGGTCTCTGAAAAGGCTGGCCTCGTGCAGAGCAAGTCAAAGAGGGTTCAGGGAAGAGAGGACCCACTGGACTGGCTGCTGCAAAGTGGCCGTGGCAGTTCAGCAGTCCCTCTTAGCAGTCTCTTAGCAGGAGGTGGAAGGGACAAAGTAATATCACTGGCAACAAAACAGAAATTGCTCAAAAGCAAGAATCGTCAGTCATTATACAGCTGCAGTGTGGCCTTGGGTATGTAGAAACATTGTCAATGTTCTGTTGGGAACATCTCAATCTGATTAGTGGCAGAGCTGATTTTCACTTTCCCAGGTTTTCTCTCTCTCTCTCTCTCTCTCTCTCTCTCTCTCTCACACACACACACACACACACACAAATGCTAGCTGAAATCATGGCAAAATCAAGTAGTGGAAGATCTTAGTTAATGGTACTGCCCAGCCATCTACGTCAGATCTGGGAGTTATCCTCGATGCTTTGTTCTACTTCAACTGTAATATGTCACTCTTTGCAAGCTGCTTTCAATATTACCTTCTAATTATTTTCAAGTCTGCCCTGTGCACACTATTTCTATTGCTCTGCGCTAATACAAGCCCCCTTCATCTTTATTCTAGATTGTTGTGAATAATATTAACTGCTCTTTCTTCCCTTTGTCTTTCCAGCTTAAGTCCATCCTTACGTTATGGCCATAGTAGTCTTTCCAAAATGTAAAGCTCTTGAGCAGTTCCTGGCCACTAGAGGATGAAGATGAAGACTCCCAGCATAACCCACGAAACTCCATGACCAGCTCTTTACTAACTTCTCTAGACTCCATCCTCTTTCTCTGCTTCTTGCTTATGCTCACGTCCTGCACCTGTGTTGGTTATCTATTGCTGTGTGATGCATTCTTAAATGGTATAAATTCCATGACCTCCCTGAATAGGAGCTACAACAGCAAATGAGTATAGAGAGGTGCATGTGACTAGGAGTTAAGGTCAAGGTTGGAAATTAGTTTGGAGATTTGCAGTAGTTCAGGCAAATGATGCTGAGGAACTGGATTAGGCCATGGGAGAAGGGTTAGAAAGGCGAGGGTGGGTTTGAAACACATCTGGGAGATTCAGTTGGCAATTGATTGGCTGTGGGAAGGGAACAAGAGGGAGATAAATAAGTCAAGAACAAATCCTGGGTTTTCAGCTTCAGTCTGCGAGTGGATGGGAGTATTTCCAACCAAGACAGAAAATAGAGAAGTAAGGACAAGTTTAGGGAAGAAGATGATAAGTTTAGTTTTGAGTTCTTCTTAACTACTTTTGATTGTTGTCAACATAATACATATACACAGGTAAAAAGCTAAGTAGTATTATAATTCTCATAATAAAAAATTTCAGTTCTCTTCTCCACCCCTTCCCTACTTCCCTTATCTCTGAGACCTCCTCCCCTACTTTTACCTATTTCTTCTAGCATTCATTTTCCAAATTTCTAAGTAATCTACCTAATCTACTTCTTGATTTATGGGTTTTAGAGTCATACTTTTTATTTGAGGTATTTTCTGTTGACTTCTTTTTAACAATGTTAGAATTTAGCATGTTAATGTAACTTATCTTCCAACTTGCCTACCCTACATCCTGTTCAAATGGTGACAAAATTTTCTTTTCTGCTGAATCAATATCTGATGTTTATCTCGTTATGTAAGTATTGCTCACTGCTGAGCCAAGTAGGTATGCTATATAATTGCATTCCCTTTCTTATACAGCTTTATTGTCTTCAATGAGTCAAAAATTGCTTCTTCTTGGATTATCCTATTTTCTCTGTCACTGTTAGGACATCTGTCCAAACTTGCTGACAGAACTGTAATATCCTTATTGATATGATTTTTCATAAAAACTCATGCAGTGATCTGTTAAAGTTTCTTTCTATTTTTTTTTTTTTCTAGGAAAGGGATCTTGCTTTGTTGCCCAGGTGGAGTACAGTGGTGCGATCATAGCTCACTGCAGCCTTGAACTCCTGGGCTCACGCAATTCTCCCACCTCAGCCTCCCAAGTACCTGAGATTATAGGCACAAGCCACTGCACCTGGCTATATTTCTTTCTTGAGAATTTTTCTTGCGGACCTCTCTGTCTTCCTGCTCCAATCTACACTGGTGACTCTTTAGACATAGCTATCATTCTGCCATTTCGTGTCTCCTTTCTCCTGTGCTATTAATAGCTCCCATTACTGGGATTCCATGTCTTCCTCTTTTTTGGTTATTTCCTTGTTTTGGTGGGCCACATCCGTCAGTAGCTTTCCGAGAAGTGGTTTATGAGAGTCAATTTTTAAAATCTTAGATATTTTTGAATATTTCTTTAATTTATCCTCACATTTGGTTAATACTTTGGCTGAGTATACAATTCTAGTTTGAAAACCATTTCTCCCAGAATTTCGAAGGAATTTTTTTTTTCCCCAGTATCTTTTAGCTGCCGGTGCTACTATTGAAAAGTCCAATGCCATTTCAGTTCTTGATTCTTTTTCTGTGATTTCTCTCTCTCTCTCTCTCTCTAGAAAGTTTATGAGAGTCACTTTATTTCTGGAATCTGTTCCTCGCGTTTTCAATCCTTGACCCAGGAACTTGGTGGTCCCTTTAAATCTGGAAAATCATGTCTATACCTTTGCTCCATGTTTTTGTACTAATTCTTTGATAATTTCCCCTCCTGAATTTTATCTTTCTTCTTTTTATGGAACTCCCATGAGTCAGATACTGGTCTTCTGGAACCAATCTCCTTATTTTCTTCTTTTTTCGTATTTTTTAAAGTTCTTTTCTCTTTCACTTATATTATCTGTGCAATTTCTGTGACTTTATTGCCCTGTCCTTTTATCAAATTGTTAAAATTTCTGTTATCATATGTTAATTTTCAGGAGTATATTCTTGTCTTTTTATTCCCTTTAAAAATAGCATTCTGTTGTTGAATGAATGCAATATCTTCTCTCCTTGAAGGTATTTTTTGTTTTTGAAGTGTTATTCTGCTCCGTACATTGCTACCTTTTCTGAGTTTTTATGTTCATGCTGTGTCTTTTGGATTTTCTACCAAGTTGGAGGCTTTCCTCAAGTGTCCAGTGGTGCATTGCAGTCGACTTACAGATTAAGCATGAGAAACTAAATTGCTGTTTGGATGCTCCATTGTGTTGAAGGGACATCAGTTCAGTGTCTCCCTGGAGTTGATTGGTGGGGTCCGAGACATTCCATTAGAGGACCCCACATGTCAATATGTGCAGGTCCTTTCTCTAAGAGGATTCAGTCATTGCAGAGAAGAATCCTTCAGTCCCCTGCAAAGGATGCAGAATGGAGGCGTACAGTCCTTGCTGCCAACTTTCGTATCAAAGAGCGTTCAAGTGGCTGGGGTATGTCAGTGTGTGGACTTTCTCTCAGTTTTCAGTAGGTGCCTCTTTCTCCGCTTTCACTGCTTCTTATATTTTCAAGTCTAGGGTGCCTCTGCCTAAATTTTCCAAAGAACACATTTTCTCCCGTCCTCTGTTAGGGGGCGAGGCGGGGCAGGGCAGGGGAATCTGAGGATCCACATGCTGCTATAGGCTCTCACCAACCCCTCTGTTTTCAGCCCATGCTTCCCTTTTTGCCTTCCGCAGCGTCCAGGACTTGGCATTTTTTGGGCTTTCTGCAGTTCTGTACTGTGAATTAGCTTGTTTCTCATTTATATTCTGCCGTCATTCTCTGCAAACTGTTCACTTTCCATCTAACAACAACAACAAAAATTTGATCTGCCTCATTTACTGTTGCCTCTCTTATTTTCCTGGGCCATGGAACTTATACATTTAAAAAAAATGTCTTTACTCTCATTTTAGAGAGGTTTCTTGAGGGAACAGAAATAAACAAATGCTGCTCAATTCACCATGTTTCAGCAGAAGGATTAAGTTCCACTGTGACATGTTGAGTTTAATACACCCATGGGACATCAGGTGAAAATGTTCAGTGGGCAGGTGGAGAGATGGGCCTGAAGCTTTTGAGAAGAGCCATCAGTTGGAGTGTCAGCAGAAAGTGCTAGTTAGAGTGATGAGACCACCCTGCAGAGCATGTGGAAAGTGTGATAAGCTGTGGACCAAGGAGAGGTAGAATCCTGGGAAACCCGACATTTAAGGGGAAGGCATAGGAAAAGGGAATTATCTATGTAGGAGAAAATTCTAGAAGATCCATGAAGATACGAATTACAGAAGAATTTCCAGGCATTGATAAATTTACAAAAGGGATAGTGGCAATGTGTCAGGAGAGTCAATAAAGATAAAGACAAATTTTCCTTTTGAATTTGAAAATATAGAGATTACTAATAATTTTAGCAAGATGGACAGAAGTCAGAATCCAGCAAGTAAGAACGCGAAAACAGTGTTTTTATTTCCAGAAACTGCTGACAGAAGCAATGAGAAAGGGTGTCTCAATGGCTTAAGAACCAGACGAACCAGTCTGTGGGCTTTTTCTGTTGTCTCCATCTTGGATACTGTGCATGATTGATTTTAAAATACTTGATAAGGGGATGCAGTGACTTTGCTGACCTTTGATTAGCCCTGGGAAGACATTTCGGTTGGTTTGATTTTAGAGATCATTTCTCATGCCCAGTTCTCACTTACCTTTCCAGGGCTGTTGTGGGGAAGCCAGACTGTTTGGGACTTTAAATTCTTGATGTGGTAGATGAAGCTAATATTATTAACCATGCCTGTCTTCAGTTGCATATATGGTGAAATGTTTGCAGGATAATAGAGACAGTGGAGAATAGTGGTTACATTTAGAATAAAGCCTACATTCATTCTGTTGAGATCTCTGAGTCTGAAACATAGTACCTCCTCTTCCTTTCCTGAGTTCTGAAGAACATGAGTAGTAAGACCAAAGAGCAAGGCAGGTGGATAGCAAAACATCACCTTTATTACTGAGAGAGGCTGGGTTGGAATGGAGTTTTACTTTTGGGCAAATGGGCTTCCCACGACTGAAGCCCAGAGTTGAGCGGACTTGCCCAGCAGTTCGCAGGCCCACACAGGGCGAGGAGAGAAGAGCACCTCTCCCTATGGAGACAAGAAGTGTGGTGAGCCCCACATGACCAGCTTACACAAAGGTACCCATGAGAAGAATCTTCCTGCCTTCACCCCCAGCCCCCACCAGTGGGTTACACTGCTGGACCCCCACCACATTCATGGAGACATCCGGAGCTGGGGGGAAGGAAGCCCCTAAAACACATGGTGGCTTTCAACACCCTGCATGATCAGACACCTGATCCCACTGTGTACCACTCGACCGTCACCGCTGGACTCTGGCCACACTGGCTTCTATCTTCCTTCTCTCCTGTCAAAGGCTTTTGCAGTCACTGATCTTGCTCCTGGAACTTCTTCTTCCCAGGTAGTCACATGGAACTGTCTCCTGTCCTTCAGATCTGCTCAGATGTCACCTTCTCAGAGGGTCACTCCTTGACCCCTCACTCTCTATCTGCTTTAGTTTTTTTTAATAGCTCTCTCTTAATTTTCTTAATAGCTCTTTCTTAATTTCTCTCTCTTCCCCATTAGAGGGTAAACTTCATGAAGGTAGACACTGTCTCTTCTTTCCTGTGCCTAGACTGAAGGCTGGCACACAGCAGGAGCTAAGGATGTATTAATACTCATTTAGTGACCGAGTACATGGTCCAGTCAACTTGGAGTCTGTCTCAGAGCAGCTCCTGACTGGGGAATTATCACTTGGCAGGGGGTGAAGTCAGCATGGGCATCTACTGAAGAGCTGTAGCCCTTTCAGGAGTGAGGGTGAGGGTCAAGCCAGGCACGGTGGCTCACATCTGTAACTCTAGCACTCTGGAAGGCCGAGGTGGGAGTATTACTTGAGGTCAGGAGTTCGAGACCAGCCTGAGCAAGAGCAAGACCCCATCTCTACTAAAAATAAAAAATTAGCCAGGCATGGTGGTGTGTACCTGTAGTCCCAGCTACTTGGAAGGCTGAGATGGGAGGGTCCCTTGAGCCCATGAGTTTGAGGTTGCTGTGAGCTATCATGACACCACTGCACTCTAGCCAGGGTGACAGAGTGAGACTTGTCACGAGAAAAAAACTAAAAAAGTGATGTTGAGGATCAAATGGGATGACTATAGAAAAGAACTGAGGAAAGTACTAGAATAATAAGAAAGTATTATACAGTGGTTGCTACTACTAATAATGGTAGCTCTTCTAGAATCAGAGAGATGTTTCTTGTCACCTCAGGGAGTGACAGTTGAGCTGATGACATTGCAGAATTTACTGGGCTCATCCTCACATAAATTGTTCTCATCCATTGTTCCCAATCTTACCCTTGTATTTGACACATTGTGCATCCTAATTTTTTAAAATTTGAAAAATTTAGTTATAATAGGTGATAAAAAAAGAGGATGGTTCTAAAAAGAACAGGGCCACATTTACTCGAGCAAAAATAATTAAAAGTTTCTTAGTGAAAGACACTGCCTTTGTCATGAAATTTTAAAGTCCTGAAGGCTAGACAGCTTCACCTACCCCAAAAAAGTTATTTTCAAAACTGAAGGAGTGTCATAGAAATCTGTTATGAAGCAATCTCTAGACCTGCGATTTTCACTTTTTTGCAGATAAGCATGTCTTTAAATCACTTACAATTTCAGTACTTATAAATCCTGCAAATAGCCAAAATAATCCAGTTTACTCAGAATTCTGTTTTCATCAAAAGTTTTATTAAGGCAGATTTTGTTATATTGTGTCATTTATACAGTGGTATACAGAAAGTATGTAGACTTTGGAATCATCTAGATATGGCTTCAAATCTGGCTTTACTACTTAATGGCTGAGAAACTTACTTAACCTGGGATTTAGTTTACCCATCTGGGTATGTGTCATATGAAGCTCTGGCCTTAGGGCTTGTCTAAGAATAGCGTCAAGTCAAAGAAACATGTGCCATCCATTAGTGAAAGGCTCTAGGATGCTCTGTAACAAGAAGCCCATTTAATTTTATTTAACACAGAATTTCCCAAACATTTTTTCCTTATAAAATCTATTAATATCTTGCTGAACTAGTATTCCATAAAGGACCCTGACGGCAATGCTGGCTTACAATAATGCCAGGCGTATTTTACATATGAAACCAATTTAGCTTCCCTTTTCTGTTTTATTATTGGTCACTCGGAATTTTCTCTTGAAAGCCTACCAGGCAGCTGAAAGCAGAACTCTTAGGGTGTTGAACCTTCACACCCTCCATCCCAACCTCCCGTCATGGCCCTGCCAGTCATGTATTAGCTTCCTGGGGAAGCCGTGACAAAATACCACCATCTGGGTAACTTTAAAAACAGAAATTTACTGTCTCCTGGTTCTGGAGGCTACAAGTCCAAGGGCAACACGTAGCAGGGCCGCGCTCCCTCTGAAGCCTATGGGGGAGGCTCCTTCCTCACCTCTGCTGGCTT
>CAUYSK010060329.1:0-45739 GCA_963575035.1 Avahi laniger
CGAGAGCCTGGAGAGGCCACACCACAGACCACCAGTGTCTCAGGCATCAGGGTTTCGAAAGCTCCCTGGGGCATTACAGTGCTCAACCAGGACTGAGAACCAGTGGGGTAACCCACAGCTCGTCCTTAGATGTGTGGGAGAGATGCAGGTCACGTGCCAGCAGGGGCGTTCGAGTTGGGAGCAGTGGCCGAGGTGGCAGAAGGATCAGGACGCTCCTCCAGCATGTCATGGGGCAGGGGGAAGGGAGTTCTTAATGCCACCCTGTGTCCTGGTCTGAGGAGCTGGCTTTCAGGCGGTAGAGTGTCCCCGTTACTCCCACCCCACATCTTGCTGTTGGCTGTGGCGGGAGTCAGGTCCTTTCTCCACACTCTGGGGACAAAGCCCTGAGGGAAGGCACTGGGGAGGCCAGGATTCCACACCTGTTCCCGCTACCTCGTGTTATTTTGCTTGTTCTGTGCAGTGGGGCATCTTCATACCCATCACCTTGTTTTATCTGGTCCTTACATGACCAGCGGGAGGGATTATTGCCCTCGTTTTGCAGATATGGAAACTAAGGCTTGAATGGAATGAGTGGTGTGTCCAAAGAAATGGTCAGTGTCCTTTCAAGGTCGCGCTGCGGGAGAAGTGTCTGGGTGGGAGACCAGACGTGGTAAAGGAGGAAGGGGCAGCAGGGCAGCCCACTTCTCTGTGGTGAACGGAACTAGAGAAATGAAATAGCAGCTCAAGGGCAAACACAGCGCAGGGTTGAGAGCCTTAGGGAAGAGGGAGCAAGAGCAGATCCTAGAACAGCAATCTGGGTTTGGCTGCACAGTGAGCCCCGGGGAGCGCGTGGCAGTGCCCGTGCCTGGGGAGCAGCCCAGACCAGGGTGGGGGGCCCAGGCTGACTCTGCACGGCAGGGGAGGTTGAGGAACTCTGCCCTAGAAGGAGACCCAGGGAGTCGTTAATGCAGCCAGATCTAGAAGGACAGGGTCAGGAACCAAATGGGAGGCTCTTGCCTCTTCCCAGCTCAGTGGGAAGGGAAGCCAAGGGGTAGAGCTGCGGCACTCAGGGTGGAAAAGGGGGTGTGGGCTCCTGAGTCAGCAGGGAGCTGGGTGACAGGTGGTTTATGTGAACCCTCTGTAACTAGTTTGTGTCCCACTGTCCTTGTTCTCCTTACACTGAAGGCTGTTGGGGGCTTCAGGTGGGCGTGAGGGGGGAGGGGGACTTAGTTGTAGGTTTCTGCAGAACAGCTGCTGGAAAACAGGCACGACCAGTGGCTCTCTGCCACTTTGTGCATGGGAATCAGCTGGGAATCAACACTCCCAACAGAACCCAAGGCTCTGGAGGTGGGGTCTGGGGGCCTGGCTGCGTTGCCAGGCAGCAGGGAGAGCCCTCTCCTCAAGTCAGTGAGCCCAGTCCTCACTCTGTGACCAAAGATGAATGTGACAGGAGCAACATTAGCTATTTCAGGAACTTAGGCAAATCAGCATTGTGTTCACATCGAGGAAGAGGAAGTTATTGAGAGCAGACTTTCCAGCTTCCCAGAGAGAGGCTGGCCCCCGCCCTCTTCCATGAGGAGAAACTCTAAGGAGCTCACTGTTTTCTAAAGGTTAAAAGTTTTGTCACCTAAACAGCTGACATAGATTTTGAATGTATGGGTGCCTCCTCCCTGAATTTATCCTTTGCTGGACTTAGCTCGTGGACAAGTCAAGGCAATGGATAAAGTAAATAGCAAACTTAATGACTAGTGAATAGAAATTGGTTGAGAAATCTGCTTTAGGGCCTAGAAAGATTGTCCGGGTGAGATGGCTAGTCTGTTTTTGGAGGTTTTGGAGAGCCATCTCTTTATACATTTAAAGCTCTCTCACTCTCTCTGTGTGTGGAACGGAGCCAGTCGCTGGTTGGGCAGTGTATTTATTAGATTTGAGGGCTGCTGTAACAAAGTACCTGCAACCTGGTGGCTTAAACAACAGTTCTGGGGGTCTAGAAGTCCAAAACTAGGTTGTCAGCAGGTCATGCTCCTGCCGAGATCCATGGGTGAGTTTTCCCTTGCCTGTCCCTGGCTTCTGGGGGTCAGCTGCAAGCTTTGGGGTCCCTTGCAGCCTCATAGCTACACCTCTGCCTCAGTCATCACGTGGTGCCCTCCTGGGCGTCTGTGTCTTCAGTGGCCACCTTCTCAATGAGGACACTCATCATACCGGATTAAGGCCTTACCCTATTCCAGATGACCTCACCTTAACTAACATTAAATTTCGTCTCTTAGTTAACATTAACTAACAACATTACATTTGCAGTGGCCCTATTTTTAAATAAGGTCACGTTCTGAGGTATGGGGGTTTAGGACTTCAACTTGTCTATTTTGGGGGCACACTATTCGATCTGTAACAGGCCAGTGGGCCAGGAGCTTTACGTACTCTTGTTAAATCCCCGCGCAGACCCGTATGGTGGGCATAGTCCCTATTGGACAAGCGAGGAAGCTGAGACTGGCAGAGGTAAGGCTGCTTATCCAAGCCACACAGCTAAAAAGGGACAGAGTTGGGATTTGAACCCTGGACTCTGTGACTCTAGGGCAACTTCCCTAGGTTAGACTGACTGTGGGTTCTTTTGTGGCTTCCTGTGGAACAGTCCATAAGTCTTTGGGGTCTTCTGAGGGCATTGGGGTTGTTGCCTCACTGTAGGAAACCAGTCGTGCGCTAGACTCGGCTTTCTTGTCTCCTCACCCAGTATCCAGAAGGAACCATGGAAACATGAAGTTGGTTTGGTTTGGTGAGGTGGTGAGATCGAGTGGAAATTTTTCTTATATTTATTTTCATTTTCATTCTTACTGCTCTGACAACTTAAGCTTCTCTTTGTAGGAATAAATAGAAGCTGATTTAGAGCGTGGCTAATCAACATCCCACTGAATGTTGCTGGTCCCTTGGGATCCTTTTGTGTCATCAACCTTACTTGATAAGGACGCCACCCTGTCTCTTCTGGTGGCCGGCCTCTCCACGTGCGCGCGAGAGCCAGGTCCAGAGGGCCTCGTGCCCATTCCTGCAGAATAAACATCAGAGCATTTTGCAGACAAGGTGCTGCACACTGGCTGGTCTCAGGGATTCAGAGGTTTGAAGGCTGCAGCAGTTTCCCCTAAAAGGAATCAGATTTCAAGATCAGAATTCCCAGTAGAAAACTTGTAATAAAGAGACGTCTGTGAGTCTGAGGAAGTAAATTGCTCCTGCTGTGGCTCCTCCATTCCAGCTTATTAAATTTTAATTTTATTTGATTTTTTTCTAATTACTGGCTCCAAATTTGTTTTTTCCCATAGGTTCTCTGCCCTTGGACTTCGGCAGAGATGCATCTTGGGGTCAAAAGGACAGATTTTCTAAAGACAGGTGACCACTGTTAGAGACAGGGCACACTGCCATTTTATCCTCTCTCCCTTTCTGCCTTGACTCTGCCGTGGGCCCTAGCGGGACCCACACGTGGCTGAGCTGTGATCTGAGACTTACCTGGAGAAGTGACAGGTTCTGTGAAACACTGGCAGTGCTGTACAGACCGGGTGTGTGATAATGTCCCTTTGCCAGGAGGTCAGACCATGGGCCATGGGATGCAGTTCACTTCCTTATTTCTGTGGGACGCAGGCCCTGTTCTGGGGAGGTAGTGTGCTCTCCTTACTTACCTCCAGCTTGCCCTACACTCTCCTACTTTTCCTGCCTTCCTGAATTAATGGTTAAATTCCCATTTGTCTGACCCTACAGAAGAGAAGACTTGACATCTCACAGTACACAGTTAGTGCTCACTGAGACTTCGGCAGTGTGTGCTTTCTTCTTTCTAAAACAAAACACAATAAAAACAAAAAGAAACTCTAATCCCTGAGATAAATTTAGTTACTGACACACGTATCTTCTGTCCTCTGTCTGGTCCAGGGTGAGATTAGTGGGCTACCGTAACAGAACCTTGTAACTGTTGCTGTGTGGCAAGTCGCTGAAAGAAAGTGACAGATGGCAGGCGTTGAGTAATCGGATTTCAAGATCAGTATCCACGATGAACAAAACGCCAACACTTGTAGCATATGGAAAACAATTTTCTTTAAGCGAGCTTAAAGAACTGAATTCTTCAAATTTATTTTGCTCAAAGTGTTCATTAAATAAATATTTACTGAGGGCAAATACTTACCGGGAGCCAGGTATGCCAGGTGTTGGGAACTGATAAAGGATCCCAGCCCTTACTCTTCTATTTCTTTATACGTGCACTTAAGAAAGCTTCTGAAGGTTGTAAATTGATATGATTTGATGCCTGAAAATACTCTGTTATCAAAGACAGAAATGTTGACATGCAAGTGAGAAGTGAGTATGGGCTTTTGTAGCAAAGCTCATAAAGGGTATTGTAAACAATTGCGCCAAACCCTGATGCGCTAAGCTTTTGGTGTACTTGCGCACTTTCAAGACAAACGGAACCCACTGTGGTCTCACTGGCTGCACTGCAGTTTGCAAATGATAATAATGTCCTCCCTCAGGACAGGATTAATCAACTAGAGTGTGCCTGGCATGTAGTGGGTGTTCAATAGATACTTGTTTTAAAAATTGGACACTAGTTGCTGTCTTGAAATGCATGTGGCTCGGTAAAGCCTGATGGAACAGGCAGACTCTTTCCTTTTCAAGATTTGTTCGGCTCTGTTTGCAGTTTCACAGGCTCCCAGGGGGAGCTTTTTCCACATGAGGAGCCGGAATCTGCCGCCCGAGCACTGTCTTTCATTTTGAACTTGAGCTTGTGAAAATGTCCTCCTTCACTGACCCTTTTGGCTTTCGTATTGATTTCCATTTTGCAAAGGAGGCACTATTGCCTTATCTTATTTATATATATTTCTGTGATCCGTGAATGCCTCCAAGCTCCATTTCCTCCCTTTAATTATGTACAGGGCCATTAAATAGGAGTGTGGTTTGCAAGGTGGAGGTAGAATCATGGCAGTAACAGCGCAGAGTGCTGTCAGGCAGTGGCTGCATTTGTGATTCAGTCTGACTGGTAAACTGATTTGTGCACCACAGGCCACGAGTCTTGTTGAACAAGTTTAACAGCCTTTCTGTAACTGTCTCTGAGCATGAAAGGAGAATTCTTTGTATTTCATGTTCCATCTTGTTTTTTGTTTTGCCTTTTTTTTTTTTTTACTTCCAATTTTCAGTATCTTCTGCATGGGAACTGTGAAAAGTTTAAATCTGTGGCTAGTTAGGAAAGAGGCTAGAAGGACACATACCAAGTGGTATTGCTAAGTGTCAAGATGTGAGATAAGTTTAATTTTCTTCTTTGTGCTTCTATATATTTTCCAAAAGTTCTATAATAAAAATGGGTAATTTTGGACTCGAGAAAAAGGATTGCTTTTAGGGGGAAAATTGAGATTAGATCTTATTTTTTATTTTCATTTTTTAGGGAAGCATTTTGGAAATGATACTCTTTATAACTGATTCTTTTGATGTGATTTTGGCAGTACAGATAATACCTGTTGGACTTGTTAAAAATGGGATGTCAAAAGTGATAATTTTTAGACTCAAATGGGAAGTCCACTGTTACAGTCTGCACAGATTACCGGAGTGTACCTGGCTGTTAAAATAGTTGACCGAAGGCAGATACTGTCTCAACAAATGGAGAAATCAGAAATGTTTCAGCAAAGATTTTCTCGAAGTAGCAAAACCTGACAAGGGAAGACTGCTGTTACATTTGATTGCAACAGAGGGTCATAATAACGAAATTTGGTGACTTGTATGTTGAGGTTTCATGGGCGAGGGGATGGTTCTAGTCTTCATGGACCAGGAGTTACTGTCTCTAAGGGAGGAAGGTTTGGGATTAAAATGAAAGACAGTGAGGTGTCTGGAAAGGGCCTACGAGAAAGGGAAGGGTAGATTAGCAGAGGGTGGGACCACCAGGCCATAAGCAGGCAATTCCTGGAGTAGTCAGGTGCCTTTTCATGGCCTTTGGGGGGAGGGACGGGGAATGGCACATCAGTGTCCAGAGAAGAGCTGTGGGTAATCCTGGATTGTCCTGTGCTTGGCAGTGGAGGTGTAGCAGGTAACTGTCCCCGTCTAATCCAGATGCTCTGCCAGCTGGGGTTTTGTTGGAAGACTTATCAGATGTTAAAGCCAAGCTCTTTGTTAAGTCTTAGTTTTCTTTCTCCCACTGTGTCCCTGGCCTTTCATTTTATAGACTTGAATCATCTCTTCACTGTAAGAAATTACATCTAATTGCTCTGCTTTAAACATCATGCCAGAAGACTACCTTAGATCAGTGGACGGCCAAGTGGATGGATAGGGAGTTTTCACAGAATTGCATTCCTTCTGTCCACAGCAACAAGTGTCAGTAAGACGTGGCAGGTGCTGAGTTTGAAACTGGCTGTTATGGTGCTCAGCATTCTTACTGTCATGCATTTTGAACATTACATCACCCTGCATGGAGGCTCAGTACAACAGGACCGCTACATTTGGTCTGAGGCAAAGCAGACAACTTGGCCTCCATCCAGGGGTTATTTACGGAGCAACTGGAGGACTACGTTGGGTGAGCAGCGTGGACCGAGAGCACATTTGTGTTCAGATGTATTTATTATTCATCATTTGGGGAATGGAGTTAGGAAAAGTTGTTTTCATATTTACTTTAGGAGCCCAACTGCAGAAATCTCTGACCATTATAATTTCCCAGGTGTGTTTTAGAGAAATTGTAGTCAGGTATACGTAACATAAAATTGACCATTATAGCCATATTTAAATGTGCAGTTCAGTGGTATTAAGTACATTCACATTGAGTAATCATCACCGCTGTCCATCTCCAGAATTCCTTAAATCCTGCAGAACTGAAACTCTGTACCCAATAAAGAATTTTCAGTTTTTGAGTGAAGACCAAAAACAATTTCTTCCTCCTTTTAATTCAGTGTGAATAGGACAGTCAGTCTGGGCAGTGTAACTCCCCTGGCTGATGGAGGCTAGCAGCCCCACCCACCGTCCTCTCTTGGTTTCCTGAGAAAGCAAAGGGTCATTGTGTGGATGTCATTGTTGCTTGTATCTGGGGCCCGGCATGCAAAGGGTCATTGTGTGGATATCATTGTTCCCACGTATCTGGGACACGGCATGCAGGTGACCGTGTGTTCTGTTCTTGAGAACTAAGACCAGAATCCCTCCCTTGCAGTGCCCTTGAAATGCTCCTCTCTGGACGTACACTTGCTCACGTACTCAGGCATTTGTATCGTGGATTCGGCAGGCTCGTTCTGCCAGCCGTGATGGGCACATGACTGAATGCCCATGTTGTCCGCTTAGTGATAAGAGATGAGCTCATCAGGTGGCCGTCGCCAGAGCATCTGAGTGATTTGATTACCCTGAGGTTTTGCCCTCTGATCTGCTGCACTCCCTGAAAACAGCTGTCATCTCTCGGTTTAGTGGGAATCATAAGATATTCACAGTAAAGGGATGTTGAATTGTATGAAATGCTTTGTTTAAAAAAAAAAATTCTAAGTTAAATAATTTGGATTACAAATTTTACTTTGAGTAGGTAGGTCCCTTATGCTGAGAATGCAAATATCCCCAACATTTATTCTTTCTATGCAATATTCCTTTTTTTTAATAGTCAGTAGAAAGAACTTCATGTGGTCTTTTTCAATTATTTGTGGCTTTTCATGAGTAAAAATTTTTTTCTTTATTCTGATTCTTGATTTGCTTTTTCCCCTAACTCTCAAAAACAGCCCCAGTATGAAGATAGAGCTGGACCAGGCTGGTTTCCCAACAGTGGGTTCTGGTGCACTGAGAGCACGCTGTCACATTGTTTGATAGTTTGTGTATAATGATGAAAAGCCCTTCTCTTTCTCAAATAATACAGTTTTCCATCATTGAGCTGCTCAGACACATTGTTTCTGAGTGCAGAGCTGTTAAGGAAGACCTGCTTTCTTTAATGCAGGGCAGAGAAAGACTGTAGGTTTTCTGAGTTTCATTAAAGTGCTTTTTGGGGGGGATGGGTGTTGCTGTTTTTTTAAAATGGGTTTTATTATGTTATGGTACTATTGCTGCTAAGAGCAGAGCACTTTGCTCTTACTGCCTGTGGCTGTTACAAGGCCCAACACAGTGGTTATAAAAACCATGAAGCCGTGGAAAGGCTTCTGCGAGTGTCCCCATTTGTCCAGAGTCAGTAGCTGTCATTTCGTCTTAAACTTTGTATGATCACAGTGCATCAGATCCAGCCAGAATGAAAGAATCGTGGTACTGTCTCTTAGAAGCAAATTATTAGTAGGCCTCTATTTGGGCCCTAATTATAAAACTTGTCACTCGACATCTATCGCAGCCAGGGTTGTTATTCTAAGAGACTAAAAATAGGAGTGTTGCACGCACTGAGACGCCAGGAGGATTTTCCTGTAGCGCCAGACAAGCCATATGGAGGTGCTGTGAAGGGAACCAGAATACACGATGCCGGCTGCCCTGGGCCTGAGTGGGGCCTCGTTCCTGGAAGAGTTTGCCAGCCTGGGCTTCTCGGGGGGGCGGGGGGGGGGGAAGTCGATCTGAATGTAGATGGAAGCATAGGTCTGTGGATGATGGAGCATTTCTAGAAGTAATCGTTGCCATTATTTAAATATGTCTCACCCAATGGACAAGAACGTGGGCTCCAGAGCTGGGGAGGTGTGCTCAGACTTAGGCACTTCATCTGTGCTGTAACACGGTGGTTGGGAGGGTCAGATGGGAAAATATGCACAAGGTGTAGAACATCAGTGCTTTTTGAAACGACCCTGCTAATAAATATTGTCCCAGAGATATCCATGTGAGTTATCTTTGGCTTCTTTATAAAAGGACAAAGTAGGGCTGCATGCCCTGTTGTTAGGAGCCAGGGGTTAACATTTGGCCATATATTTGCTTTATTTATATGTATATATTTTTGTCTTTGACTTGAAATTTGCACATTTTACCCTATTTAAAAAAAATAATTTTGAAGGATAATTTTTGTTTTTCCTGAGTTTTCATTTCTCACTGTTGTCTTCCCTGTGTCCAGAGTTCTGCTGAGAACTCTCGCTGCCCTGCCTCCCAGTTTTGCGTCCTCTGCAGTTCAGGGTCCTTGTCTGTTGGTTGGCTGCACACTGAGTAATCTGGTTTACCCCCTGGTTAAGTACCTCTGTCCCTTCCCCGCTTGGGTTCCTCCTGGAGCAGTTTGTGTTTGCACAGATGTGGGGGTCTCTCTCCACTTATCTGCAGGTAGGTCTGACTTTTCTGCCTCTCTTTGTCAATTTTTTAAAAAAATAAATTTTATTTTTTAGAATAGTTCTAGATGTATAGAAAAATCATGAGGATAGATAGTATAGAGAGTTCTGGTATCCCCCACACCTAGTTTCTCTTGTTACTGACATCTTGTATTAGTATGGTATAGTTGTTACAATTAATGAGCAGATATTGATACATTCTTGCTATAAGTGCAATAATGGCTCAAACCCCTGAGTATGTTAGGTTACATGGCCAAGGAGAATCAAGGTAGCAGACGGAATTGAGGTTGCCAATCAGATGACCTTAAAATAGGGAGATGAGCCTGGGTTATCCAGATGGGCCCAGTGTGGCAAGGATTCCTACACCTGGAAGAGGGGCTGGGAGGAAAGGACCAGAGAGATGGCCATGTGGGAAGAACTTGGCCCCATGTTGCTGGCCTTGGAGATGCAACAGGGAGCCCCCGAGCCAAGTAGAGTGGTGGCCTCCGAAGCTGGAAAAGGTGAACAAACGGATTTTCGGATTTTCGCCTAGAGCCTGCAGAAGTAGTGCACCTGTTGGCACCTTGATCTTAGCTCAGCGCATTCTGTAATCAGATATCTCTGACATACAAAACCGTAAGATAATGCATTTGTTTTAAGCTACTATTAATACATTTGTGGTAACTTATCATGGCAGCAGTAGAAAACTAATACAATTATTATTAACTGGAGTTCCTATTTTATTCAGATTTCCTTAGTCTTTCTCTGCTCCAGGATCCCATTCGTAATACCACGTTATATTTCGTTGTCATCTTGGCTATGACACTTTTTCAGACTTTTGCCTGTTGTTGATAAGCCTGACAGTTTTGGGGAGTACTGGTCGTGTATTTTGTAGAATGTCTCTCAATTGGGATTGTCTGATGTTTTTCTCATGAGACCAGGGTGATTGAGTTTGGGGAGGAAGACCACAGAGTTTACTAAAGTGCCATTCTCATCTTTTCATATCTAGATCCTACACTGTCAACATGACTTATCACTGTTGTTGACCTTGATCCTCTGGCCAAGGTTGTGTTTGTCAGGTTTCAACATTGTAGCTTCTCTCTCCTTTCCATACTATGAGGGTGTGTGGGTGTGTTTAGCATTTCCTTACTTCCTGGAACTACAAAATGCTCCCAGCTCATCTTGTATATTTCCTGCTATAATCCTGAAATCAGCCCTGTCTCTGATGAGCTCTGGTTCCTTTTATTGGAAAAGGGTAGTAGAAACCAAATCTGGATGCTAGATGTGCTCATTGCTACTGGGCCCTCTGAGCTGACAGAGCCAGGAAATACATGTAAACTAACCCTTGTATATGTACATATTTATAAATATTTCTTTATGTAACTGTATTAGTCAGGACTAACTGTGTTAGTCCAGAGACACAGAACCAATAGGAGATATATCTTCCTCTGCCTTTTTGTTCTATCCAGGACCTCAGCCGATCGGATGGTGCCTGCCACATTGAGGGCAGATCTTCCTCACTTAATTCAATGATTCAGATACTAATCTCTTCTGGAAACACCCTCACAGATATACCCAGAAATAATGCTTTACCACTATCTGGGTATCCCTTAATCCAGTCAAGTTGACACGTAAAATTTACCATCACAGTAACCATTTGTATCACTGCAAACTAAACATGAGCGCATACCTGTGTCTCTGACGCCTAATTCATTACCATCTGGATCATTCTTGCCTCTTTTCCTTGCCTGTCTGTAAACTCTTTACTCCAACAGTGAGAAATTTGGTTCTCACCCTCTGCCATCCTTTTTCTTAATTGTTCATTTCCAGTATACAGGTGCTCCTTGACTTATGATAGGGCTACATCCCTACATACCCATCATAAATTGAAATGTTAAGTTGAAAAATGCATTTAATACACCTAATCTACATAGCTTAGCCACACCTACCTTAAACATGCTTAGAACACTTATATTAGCCTACAGTTGGGCAAAATCATCCAGCACAAAGCCTATTTTATAATACAGTGTTGAACATCTCATGTAATTTATTGAATACATTACACGTTAGCAGGCAGTATCAGTAGTTTACCCGTGTTTGGGAGGTTGACTGGGGGCTGTGGCTCGCTGTTTCCCAGTGTCGTAAGAGAGCATCATACCATATATCACTAGCCCAGGAAAAGATTAAAATTCAAAATTTGAAGTAAAGTTTCTATGGAACATGTATTGCTTTTGTACCGTCGTAAAATCAAACCATTGTTAGTCGGGGACTGTCTGCACACATGTAGTATCAGAATTGTTAACCTGTATCCCATGGAGTATCATACTTGTGTATGTTTCTTTGCCTTTCTTCCTACAGACTCCACTTATTTCCAAAATTACTATTTCCTCCATCCCCTTCAGTGAGGTAGTTTCATACATTTATAGTACAATTAGATTGCTGAGGCATATCCTGCATTAAATCCAGGGATCCCCTTACCTCCTAAATGATTTGTTTTTAAAATTTGCAAACATTAAGGTTCATTTTTTTGTGCTGTGAAGTTCTGTGGGTTTTGACAAATGCACAGCGTCACGTATCCACACTTACAATATCAAATAGAATAGTTTACTGCCCTAAAATTCCCCTATGTTTGACTAATTTAACCCTCTACCCTCAGCAACTGTTAGTCTTTCTACCCTTGCCATAGTTTTTCCTTTTCCTCTTTCCAGAATAATTGGAACCATATCTTAAATAGCTTTCCCAGGAGAGCTTCCTTTACTTAGCACTATGCATTTAAGGTTCCTTTGTGTCTTTTCATGGCATGATAGATTATTTCTTTGTATCACTGAATAATACTCCACTGAATGGATGTACCACAGTTTGGATATCCATTCACCTATCAAAGGTCATTTTGGTTGCTTTAGATTTTAGACAATTATGAATAAAGCTGCTATAAACATTCAACTGCAGGTTTTTCTATATACAAGGGTTTTCAAATCAGTTGGGTAAACACCTAGGAGTGTGATTGCAAGATGCTGTGATAAGGCTACATTTTATATTGTGCAAGGCTACCAAACTGTCTTCTACAGTGGCTGTGTCATTTTGTGTTACCATCAGTAACAAATGAGTTGCTATTGCTCCGCATCCTCACCAGCAATTGGTATTGTCAGTTTTTTTGATTTTAGCCATTCTATTGGATGTATATGGTATCTTGTTTTAATTTGCAGTTCCCTAATGACAAATGATGTTGAGCAACTTTTCATATGCTCATTTGCTGTCTGTATTATCTTCTGAGTGAGGTGTCTGTTTGGGTCTTTTGCCTACATTTAATTGAGTTGTTTGTTTTCTTATTGTTGAGTTTTAAGAATTCTTGGTATATTTTTGATATAAGTCCTTTATTAGATATGTGTTTCACAAATAGTTTTTCTCGATCAATGGGTTGTGTTTTGATACTCTTAAGTGTCTCTTGCAGAGCAAAATTTTTGATAAAGTCTAACATCAATTTTCTTTTTCATGGACCATGCTTTTGGTGTTATCTCTACAGACTCATTGCTATACTTAAGCTCATCTAGGTTTTTACCTGTGTTTTAGAAGTTTTATAGTTTTGTGCTTTACTTTTAGGTTTATAATCCATTTCAAGTTAATTTTTTTTGAAAGATGTAAGGTCTGTGACTAGATTTGTTTTTTTGCATGTGGACATCCAATTGTTTAGCACCATTTGTTGAAAAGACAACGTTGATTTGCAATTCACCATTGAATTGCTTTTGTTCCTTTGTCAACGATCAGTTGATTGTATTCATATGGGTCTGTTTCTAGGCTCTCTATCCTGTCCCATTGACCTATATATCTATTCTGTTGCCAGGACAACCCTGTCTTGATTACTGTAGCTTTGTTGTAAGTGTTGACATCACGTAGTGTGAGACCTCCAACTTCGTTTTTCTTCAGTACGTGTTGGCTTTTCTGTGTCTTTACCTTTCCATATAAACTTTAGAATCAGTTGTCAATATTTACAAAATAGCATGTGGGATTTTTAATGGCATAACATTGAATCTACTGATCAAATTAGGAGGAATTGACATCTTAACAGTACTGAATCTTCCAGCCCATGAACATGGAATATCTATTTATTTACATATATATATATATATTTTTGGTTCTTTCCTCAGTTTTTTAGTTTGATGCATATAGATCCTATGCGTATTTGGTTAGCCTTGTGTCTGACAAAAAGCCTTTTATTAAATAATATTGTCAGTGATATTTAAATCTTACAAATTCTGTTGTTTATTGCTATATGTAGGAGAGCAGCTGTCATATTAACCTCATATCCTGCAGTCTTGTTCGACTTGCTTATTAGTGCCTAGAGATCTTCTTGTTGATTCTTTATTTTATTTTACAAAGGCAAGCATATCATCTGTGAACAAACTTTTATTTTTTTCTTCCCTATCTGTATACTTTTATTTTCACTTTTTGCCTTATTGCATTATTTGGGACTTTTCATTATGATGTTGAATAGGAGTGATGTGAGAAGACAGCTTTGCCTTGTTCCTGATTTTAGTGGGAAAGTGTCCAGTTTCTCATCATTAAGTGTGATGTTAACTGTAGGTTTTTTTGGTAGATATAGATGTTCTTTATCGAGTTAAAGAAATTCTTGATTCTTAGTTGTGAAGAGTTTTGTTTTTTAATCATGAATGGATATTGGATTTTGTCAAATGCTTTTTCTGCATCGGTTGATATGATCATATGATTTTTCTTCTGTATCCTGTTGATGTGATGTACTATATTGATTTTTCAAATGTGAGACCATTCTTGTCCACCTAGAGTAAGTCCCACTGGGTCCTGGTGTATAATTTATTTTATACATTGTTGGATTCTGTTTACCAATATTTTACTGAGGAGTTTTGCATTGGAGACATTAGTCTGTGGTTTCCTTTATTTTAACATCTTCATCTGATTTTATTTTATAATAGTAATGCTGGCTTCATTACCATAATAGAATAAATTAGAAAGTGTTCCCTCTTGTGTTTTCTGGAAGAGATTGTGGAGACTTGTTATCATTTTTTCCTTAAAGTTTAGTAATATTCACCAGTGACACTCTCTTGGCCTGGTGTTTGATTTTTTGGCAGGTTATTAATTACTGATTTAATTCCTTTAATAGATATAGGACTGTCCAAATGATCCATTTTCCTTGTGAGAATTTTGGTAGTTTATGTGTTTAAAGGAATTGGTTCATTTCATGTAAGTTATTAAATTTGTGGGCATAGAGTGTTTTAATGTTTCTTTATGATTCTTTTGATATCCATGGGAGAGTATTGATAACCCTTCTTTCATTTATAACATTGACAAATTTGTCTTTTCTCTCCTTTTTCCTTGGTTACCCCAGCTAGAGGTTTATCAATCTTATCGATCTTTTCAAAGAACCAACTTTTGGTTTTATTGATTTTTCCTTATTTTTGTTTTCAATTTTGTTGATTCAGTTCTAATTTTTATAATTTTCTTTTGCTTGCTGTAGGATTAAATTGCTTTCCTTTCTCTAGTTTTCTAATGTGGAAGCTTAGATTATTTATTTTAAAGTTACTATTCTAATTTATTAAATATTTAGTGCTATAAATTTCCCTCTAAGCACTGCTTTTTTTACATCCCACAAATTTCTCTAAGTTCTATTTTCATTTTCATTTGCTTTAATTTCTCTAGAGACTTCTTATTTGACCCATGTGTTATTTAGAAGTGTGTTTCTTTTCCAAGTATTTCGGAATTTTCCAGCTGTCTTTCAGTTACTGATTTCTAGTTTATTTTCATTGTGCTCTGAGAGCATATTTTATATGATTTCTATTTTTTTAAATTTGCTAAGGCCTATCTTAACAGACTTATCTATGGCCTATGTTGGTGGATGTTTCATGTGAACTAGAGAAGAGTGTGTATTCCGTTGTTGGATGAAGTATTCTATAACATAAATGTCAGATTTCAGTTGGTTGATAATGTTTAGGTTAACTGTATCCTTACTGATCTTCTACCTTCTTGGTCTGTTACTGAAAGATGGGTGTTGAAGTCCCCAGTTGTAATAGTGGGTTTATCTATTTCTCCCTGCAGTTTTATCAGTTTTTACTACCTCTATTTTGATGTTCTGTGAGCTGCACACATATTAAGGACTTATATGTCTTCTTGGAGAATTGACTCCTTTATTATTATGTAATGCCCTTCCTTATCCCTGATAATTTTGCCTGTTCTGAAGTCTTCTTTGTCTGAAATTAATATAGCCACTCCAGCTTCCGCCCGCCCTTTTTTTTTTTTCCTTTGAGACTGGATCTTGCTCTGGTGCCTGGGCTAGAGTACAGTGGCATCTTCATACCTCCTTGCAACCTCAGACTCCTGGGCTCAAGTGATCTTCCTGCCTCAGTGTCCAGAGTAGCTGGGACTATAGGTGTGCACCACCATGCCTGGCAAATTTTTCTATTTTTTGTAGAGACAAGTTCTTGCTATGTTTCCCAGGCTGGTCTTAAACTCCTAGCCTTAGGCAATCCTCCCACCTTAGCCTCCCAAAGAGCTGGGATTACAGACATGAGCCACCATGCCCACCATCCAGGTTTCTTTTGATTGGTGTTAGCATAGTATATCTTTTTCCATATCTCTTTTTTACCTTTCATACTTTTATTTTTAACCTATGTGAGTCGTAAATGGGTTTCTCGTGGACGACATACAGTTGGATCTTGCTTGTTTGGGTTTTTGTTTTTTTTTTAAATCTTCTCTGAAAATCTGTCTTTTATTTGGTGAATTTAGACCATTCACACTTGAAGGGATTATTTGATATATTTGAAAGAATATCTACCATGTTTGTAAGTATTTTCTACTCGTTGCTTCTTTGTTTTTATTTTATTTTACTTTCCCCCATAACAATGGGATTAGTGTCCTTATGTTTTCTTTTTTTAAAACCTCTCTTTTTCTACCTTCTCTGGTTTTAATTGAATATTTTATATGATTCCATTTGCTGTCCTTAGCATGTCATTTATACTTCTTTAAAAAAATTTATAGTGGTTGCCCTAAGATTTGCAGTATAAATTTTAAATTAATCTATGTCCACCTTCAAATAATACTATACTATTTCACATGGAATGCGGCTTTCTTGCAACAGAGTATTCCCAAGCCCTTTCTCCCATCTTTTATGACTTTGCTGTCATTCATTTCACTTATCTATGTGCATCATACCTCACTGCAGTGCTGCGATCACTTGACACATTTTACTATTATTACTTTAGAAATTTATCTTTTAGATCAATTAAGAAAAACAAAAGATTTATTTTACCTTTATTTATTTATTCTTGGTTATACTTCCTTTCTTTATGGAGATCTTAGTTGCTAACCTATGTCATTTTCTTTCTCCGTGAAGAATTTCTTTAAACTTTTTTCGCTGGTTAGGTCTGCGGGAGATTATTTTCTCAGTTTTTGTGTAAAAAGTCCTTTATTTCTTCTTCAATGTTGAAGGATAATTTGACTGGATATAGAATTATAGATTGGTGGGATTTTTTTTCTTTTAACACTTTAAATATTTCACTCCACTCTCTTGTTCGCATGGTTTGTGAGGAGAGTTGGCTGTATTTCATATCTTTGTGTCTCTTAAAACTATTCCTCCCCACCCCCGACTTCTTTCAAGATTTTCTCTTTGTCTTTGGCTTTTGCAATTTGAATGTGGTTGCCTAGGTGGAGATTTTTTGATATCTATCCTGCTTGGTGTTCTCTGTGCTCCTGGATTTGTGGCTTGGTGTCTGTCATTAATTTTGGAAAATTCTTGGCGATTGTTACTTAAAATGATTAGCCTCTCTTCTCTGTTATTCCAGTTATGCACATCTTAGAGCTGTTGGAATTGCTCCACAGTTGCTGCATGTTCTGTCCTTTGCTCTCTCTCTTTGCTTTTCAGTTTGGGAAGTTTCCATTGATCTGTCTTCAAGCTCATGATTATTTTCCTTGACTGTGTCCTGTCTGTTGGTGGGCCCATCAGAGACGATCTTCATTTTTTTTAGTTTTTAAAAATCTCTAATATTTCTTTTAATTCTTCCTTAGAGAGTTTCTGTCTCATTGCTTACATTACCCATTGTTAGGGTGAAGTTAGGGCGAGGAGCTCAGTGGCATGGATAGAGAAAGAATTCTCAACATAAAGATTAGGATATAAAGAGGTAAAAAGTTTATTTCACTGTCTCAGAGAGAGAGAAGGGAAATGGCACAGCACCTGAAAGAAGGAAAGAAAGAAAGGGAAGTGCCAGCTCCAACCAGAAGAGGCTTGGAGTTTTTATGGGGGTAAAGAAGAGAAAAAACAGTTATGGATTCTAGCCGATTACAGAAGCAGCTGTGAAGCGGCTGGATCTGTATTTTTTTCTTTTTCTTTTTCCTTCTCCTGGTGATTAGCTTATCTCTGGAATGTTGTCACGCTGGCCTGCCGAATGTCAAGAAGGGGGATTTGCACTCCCTGTCTGTCTGCTCAGCTCTTTTCAAATGCTGTGAAAACATCTCTACAGGCAATTAATTATCAAGGGAGCTCATGTGATTAGTCTTAAAGACAGCGAGTTAGTTTATTTTTCCCTGTTAGAGAGTTTGTTAGTAAGGCCATCCTTTCATTCCTACTTTCTTTGATTAAACTTAATATTCTTATTAATGAATTTGAGACTGGGATATTTGGGTAGAGGTATATAAGTTCTAAAGTTTTCAGATTCTTAAGGAGATATCCCAATGGGGAGCCTTGGGTAGGGCTGACTAAACTTTGCCCATGACAATAACTAGGTGAAAGAAAGGTGGGGGACTTTAGGTACAGTCATACATTGACCTACTGAGAGTCTGAGACAAGCATCCCCACTAGACCTTTGGGTGCTCATTAGATGTTGGATTTCCCTGACTCTGAGTGAGACCTACACGAAACTTAGGGTGCTGGCCAGAAAACAGGCATCCCCAAGTCTCCTGGTCTAGACCGAAACTTAGGGAGGAGCTTCCCCAAAGCCAGGCATCTCTGGGTCTGGGCGAAGTCCCAGAGGAGGTGGTTAGGAGGCTTCCCCCCACCAGGCACCTCTCCCAGAGTGGCAGCCCGGCATGAGAGAGTCCCATAACCATGAAGCTGCTGACTCCTCCTCCAGCGTATGACCACTTCCAAAGCCCTAGAGACTTACCAAGTTCCCAATGGAATTTACGCTGAGAATGATGTCCTAACAGCTGTGTAGCCGAGGAGGGAACAGTCTTGAGGCAGAGGCAGAAAAGTGAGCTCTGTGTAGGGAGGCAGAGAAGTGATTTTTCTCCCTGTACAGGCCACCAGATATTAGGGTGAAGTTAGGGTGAGGAGCTCATGGTGTGGGTAGAGAAAGAATTTTCAACACGAAGATTAGGATAGAAGTCTGAAGTTTATTTTACTTTCTCCTAAAGAGAAGGAGAAAGGGCTGTTGGCCCTGAGGGCAAATGGCTTTGGGCATTTCATTGGGGATTGTAAAGGGGTAAATAAAATTTATTGTTGTAGACTGGTTTAGCAGGAGACAGTTGTAAGATGTCAGGGTGTCTGTTTCTCCTGTTTTTTGTTTTTTTTTTTCCTGCTCCTGGAGACTTGCTTATCTGTAGTTCTGGCCAAACTGGTCTGGCCAATGTAAAGGAGAAGGGTTTACATTTCTTTTCTGTCTGCTCAGCTCTTTTCAAATGCTGTAAAAACATCTCTGCAGGCAGTTAATTATCGAGGAAGCTCACATGATTAATCCTAAAGACAGTGAGTTTTAGATAGTTCATTTTTTCTCTGTTAGATATTTCATTAACCATCCTTTCACTTATCTGTTCTTGCATATTGTTTACCTTTTTTATTAAAGCTCTTAAGCAATTAATCATAGTTAAAGTCCCTGTCTGATAATTCTAAGATCTGTGTCGTGTATGGGTCTCATTTTGATACTTGCTTTCTCTCTTCAAATGGTGCTTTTTCTTGCCTATTAGCATATATTGTAATTTTTTTTGTCAAAAACCAAACATAATATTTTGGGTAATGGGACCTGAGAAAATCTCCCTAAGTGTGAGTTTTGTGTTACTCTGGCTAGGAATTATTTAATTTTTTTTTTTTTTTTTTTTGAGACAGAGTCTCACTCTTTTGCCTGGGCTGGAGTGAGTGCCGTGGCGTCAGCCTAGCTCACAGCAACCTCAAACTCCTGTGCTCAAGCGATCCTCCTGCCTCAGCCTCCCGAGTAGCTGGGACTACAGGCATGCGCCACCATGCCCGGCTAATTTTTTCTGTATATTTTTAGTTGTCAAATTAATTTCTTTCTACTTTTTAGTAGAGACGGGGTCTCGCTCTTGCTCAGGCTGGTTTCGAACTCCTGAGCTCAAACAATCTGCCCGCCTCGGCCTCCCAGAGAGCTAGGATTACAGGTGTGAGCCACCTTGCCCGGCCGGAATTATTTAATGTTTACCGTAGCAGTGGGTGTCAGAGCTTCCAAATTCCTTAGGTGTCCTCCTTTAGGTCTTTGTCTTTGGGCATCTGTAAGAACTTCTCAGATAGAATCTCCGTCTTGCAGCTCTTTCAGCTATCATCACTGTCATTATACTGGAGCCTGTTGGTGTGGTGTTAGGTGTGTAGGACGGGAAGGGTTCTGTAATCTTATCAGTAGATGTCTTCAGTGGGCCTGTGTCCCTGGGCTGTGACCAGCACAAGTGATTTCTATTGCTCCCACTACCACACCCTTAGAAGAGGCAGGAAAGCTAGAGGGAGTTGAAGTCAAAGAAATGCTTTTCTTCCAGCTAGGATAAAGCTCTGGTGAAGTCTTGTTCTGTGGAGAGTTGGCCTTTGTTTTGGAGAATGCTCTGAGAATATTGCATAATCATTACTCTTTTCTCTGCCCTGAGAGGGCCATGAGAAGATCTTCCGTGGCTCTTCATAGTGAGAACTTGGAGTTCCTTCTGATAAAAACCTATACAAGCATGGGATCCTGTAAAGACTGTGGCTTTTAGGAGTTTTGTACTGTCATGCTAGTCCATGCTCATCCCCCAGCAATTTTTGTTAAAATCACCATTTAAGTATTCCTACAGTTTATGGCTGTAGCAGCTTCTACACCGGGGAAGCAGATCTTGGCTGTGACTGATTTCACTCGTCTCTCTCTCTGTAGTTTGGGATTGTGGTTTAACCTGTAACCTTAGTTCTCTGATGAGTTCAAGAAAAATCATTGATTTTCAGTTCGTTTAGCTTTTTCTTGCTGTGTGGATGGGAGAAGTGGCTTCCCAACTCTTTGCGTGTTGGAGCTGAAACTGGAAGTCCCTTTGTGGCTTCTTGATGGCTACCCTACCCACCTTCCATCCAATGAAAAGACTGGGTTGGTCTCATTTTCATAAAATGTTCTGACCTTTGCAAAAGCACCTGGGTCTTGAAGAGGAAAATCACCACTTCTGTGTTGTGGCTGCTAAGTCACTGCATACTCCCTGCTTCCTTCTTTTGATGGGGTCTAAAGTCCCTCATGTTTTTCTTTTTACCAAACTAGCTATAGGTTCTACAGTAGGTCTCTTTATTTAGTTGGAAGTGCCAAATGTACGTGGGTATAGGGATGGGTGGGGGTCTTCAGCTTCTTCTTAATCTTAAGCTTCTCCAGCACTACCTGCCCTCCAACCTTTGATAGGTAAACAAGTTGTTTTATCATTCTTATGTAAATGCAGCATTAACCCCTCCCCAACCCTTCGTTCCTAACCACTGAGCTCTCCCCTGAGCTGCTGCTGAGATTCTGTATTAATGTGGCAGCCCCTGTATCCAGCAGACAGCTTCCCAGTCCCCTCTGTCATTTGGAACTCAGGAGCAAACCAGGAAGGAGGCAAGAATTCTGAGCAGCCTAAGGAATAATTGCTATAAAAACCCATGTACCCTTTCTTTCTTCTTTTCCAAGAGTTGCTAACTGGGGCAAATGAAGGAGATTATAGGGGTGGGGTATATGGGCAGTTGGAGCCTGGATAGGGTGAGAAGGACACTTGCTGGGGGAGGGGATATTGGTAGCAACAGGAACACTGATCAGGTAAAGTATTTCAGAATACTGAAATATATTCAGAATAATGGAAAACAGATTTCTTGTGTTGTAGAAGGGAGTTGCAAATGTGGAAAGATAGGAGAATGAACATTGTGGTATTGGGATTGCATTTGGAGGTATTGGTGTGAACTCAGTTTTTCTCTATGTAGACATATATAAAAATACAAATAGGTGTAAATATGTTACAAGTATGTGTGTGCATGCGCGCATATAAATCTGTAAATGCACATACAGTTGGCCTTGGAACAACACTAGGGTTACGGGTGCCAACCCCCTGCATAGTCAAAAATCCATATATAACTTTTTACTCCCCTAAAACTTAACTACTAAAATAGCTTACTGTTGACCAGAAATCTTATAGATAACATAGTCAATTAACACATATTTTGCATGTTATATGTATTACATGCTGTATCTGTACAATACAGTGAGCTAGAGAAAAAATGTTATTAAAGTATCAAGAAGAGAAAATATATTTACTGTTCATTAAATGGAAGTGGATCATCATAAAGGTCTTTATTCTCATTGTCTTGAGAATAGGCTGAGGAGTAGGAAAAAGGGGTTGCTCTTGCCGTTTCGGGAGTGGCAGAGGTGGAAGAAAATCAGGGTATAAGTGGCTGCATGCAGCTCAAACACATGTTGTTCAAGGCTCACCTGTATATGCTGTGAACTAAAATAAAATCCTAAGCCCCCTACTGACTGAATGGACCTCCTCTTGGCCAAGGGGACCCTAGAGAAACCTTAAAACTGAGTTTCCAGCCATGACAGGATGGAAGGTCAGACATGCCTCCTTATACCCCCTCCCTTGCTAACTGGTCATCAAACTTTTTGCCCTAAGGGCTAAACAGAAATCAGTCTTGTGACCTGCTCCTCCCTATTGGCAGTTTCTGCACTACAGGTGAGCAGCATTCTTTCCTAATAGGAGACCACCACCCATGGGGTGATTTTAACCACTCTGTGGAGCATGTGCAGATAGGGTTTTCATGTCCTCTGCTTCACTTTTTGACACCAGACAGCCGCCATTTTTGAACATGGACCTCAGGAAGGGACAGAAAGCTCGAATGGGCAGGCACGTGTGTCTCCTTTCATAAATATTCATGACTCCTCCAATAGCTTGTTAAATATATGTATTTAGCCATCCTGCTCAGTATAAATTCCTGTTCCCATTGTCTCTCCCTTGAAGCACATGTTTCTGGCTTCTGGGTGGGATCTGCTTCCCCTCCTGTTGGAAGAGTCACCCTCAGGCTCCAACCCTTTATGAGAAATAAAGCTCTCCTTTCCAAATTATGAACCTCATCATCTCTTCAGTTTACAACACACACACGTGTTCACATGTATACACACATACATACTCCCTGGCTCTGTCCGCTGGGGCTCTGGGGTCACCCCATTAGTAATGAGCATACCTGGCTCCCACATACTGGCTTTTAAATACCATTCCTCACTGAAGGCGCCAGAGCTCCTTGGAGAAAAGACTGGTTCTAGGGCTAGAGTTGCAAATGTACAAGATGAAGTTGGAATATTTTGCCAGAAAATACGAAAAATAGTGGGGATGTGTCCAAAGGATACAGCTTGAAGGGGTTCCCACTGGCCAAAGCTGGGACAATTTGGGCATCAAAATAATGACAGTAATGGATTATGACCCATTGAATAAAGTAGGAAAACATGAGGCCATACAGATATAAATAAGTAAATAAAATATTTGATGAGGAATGGGAAATTTACAGTTTCAAAGTACATTTCCATAGATTACTTGTTACTTACAAAGTAAAAAGGAATAACTATTTAGTGCAAAAGCCTGGCAACCCCTATTTTAATCAAATGATCAAAGCAAATACTACCAGGACTGGGACAGAAATCATCTGCCACCTGAAAAGATGTGATGAAAAGAACACAGTATCACTTCTGTGATTGTTGCCAAAGATAACCTGAATCTAACCATGACAAACAGACAAACCCAGACTTTGGGACATACTATAAAAAACTGGCCTGGGCTGGGTGCAGTGGCTCACACCTGTAATCTCAGCACTTTGGGAGGCTGAGGGAAGAGTATTCCCAGAGGTCAGGAGTTCGAGACCAGCCTGAACAACATAGTGAGACCTTGTTTCTACAAAAAAAAAAATACAAAAATTAGCCGAGTGTAGTGGCACACCTGCGGTCCCTGCTGCTGAGGAGGCTGAGGCAGGAGGATCTCTTGAGACCAGGAGTTTGAGGTTGCTGTGAGCTTTGATGACGCCACCGCACTCTAGCCAGGGCAGCAGAGTGAGACCGTATCTCAAAAACAAACAAACAAACAGAAAACTAGTCTGTAATCTTCGAAAGCGTTAAGGTCATGAAAATCAAAGAAAGACTTCTCCAGACTCACATAGACCAAAGAGACATAACAACAAAATGTGATTCTGAACTGGGTCTGTTGTAGCAAAAGGACATTGTTGGGACATTTGGCAACATTTGAATGGGTTCTGAGAATCAGATGATGGGACTGTATCCATATTAATGTGTTGAATTTGGTGGTTGTACCGTGCTCATACAGGAGGATGTCCTTGTTTGTACAAAGCATTTACTGCAACATCTGGAGGTGACAGGGTATTAGGTCAGTAACTTACGCCCTAATGACTCAACTTTTCTTTACATTTGAGGTTGCTGAAATATACAAAAATATGCATATACTTGCTCCGGCAACTTGTGGCCCTCATTCACGTCCTGTTAGTTAAGGATAATGTGTAAAGTAAGGTGAGGGGCTTAATCATCTTGGCTGTCCTGATTCGCAGGCAATAGATTGGAAGGAGCAAGTGCCTTTTATTTATTTATTTATTTATTTATTTTTTTAATGCCATCAATTCCTGATGCCACTGGTCACAGCAGAATGCTGGCCCTTCATTCACATTATGCGCTTTGTGGGCTGTGAAGGACTTTGATACATTTTCTTATTTATTTCTCACAGTACCCTCCTGGAGTAGGCAGGGACTGTTCTTCCGTATTGGAGATGAGGATCACGGTGATGGGCGACACTTACACAGCACTTCTTATGGGCCTGGCAATAGTCTAAAGCACTTTGCATGTTGGATATGTTAACTCATTTAATTCTCACAGTCACCCTGTGAGGTAGGGATACTGTCACTATTTTATTTCATAAGCGAGGCAAGCAGGACACAGAGAAGTAAATAACTTGCCTGGGACCACACAGCTCAGAGCCAGTGGAGCCAGGTTCAGATCAGGCAGTGTGACTGCAGAGCCCCTGTTTATCTACTTCCTGGGTCGTGTGGCCCCAGCTAGGCTGTGTGCACTTACTGGTTGATTTGGCAAACTGGTGCTGAGTGCCTGTAAGCGCCAGGACCTGTTCCAGACACTGGGGAAATGGTACAAGGCAGACAGAGCCCTTGGCCTCATGGAGCTTGGGCTCTGGTGAGATGATCGAAGAACTGGACATGAAACTTGCACCCCACATAGGGTACACACAGTGACCAGGCTGCCTCGGGTGCACAAGGTGCAGGCGCCGACACTCTGACTGGCCGGAGTGGTCAGTCCCTGTGCTCACAGGTGCACTTTCTTGTCTTTTCTTTTGAAGGTCGCCTGGTCGGTGCTCTGGATGCAGTGTTGGACTCCAATGCCAGGGTCGCTCCATTTCGAATTCTGCTTCAAGTTCCTGGGTCCCAGGTTTATTCTCCCATAGCATGTGGTGAGTTACTGAATGGATCAGACGTTTACTGGGCCATAGCCACTGGTGAGTTTCGTTCCAGTTGGAATATTCCAAACCTTAAGGCCTAAGCATGCTGAGTATCTGCATGTCGGTGAAGCTTGAAGGTAACCACTTTAGAACCTCATCTGCTTTTAGGACCTTAACTCTACTCTTCTGTTCTCCTCTGTCCTGTCCTGTTCTTTCTTCTCTTTTCTCTTCCCCTTTCCTCCCTCCCTCTCCTCCCTTTCCTTCCCTCCTTTCTCTTCCCTCCCATTTTTCTTTCTTTCTTTCTTTTTTTTTTTTTACCATCGAAAGCACATAAAGGCTGTAAGCTTGGCAGCATAGCTTGGGCATGCCAGGCTTCTGAGTGTGTGTTCCAGGGGGCTCGTATATCGTGAGTATGAATTGAGCCATTTTCTTCTTAATCCTGTTTCTGACTTAACCCTTGTGTTCCTGGGTGCACACACATACCGCGATAGAATGGGGGCAGATTCTGAGGGCTGTGTCTGACTTGGGGCAGTCTTCACCCCCTTGTTCCACGTTTGCAGTGAGAGAAGGAATCACTGGACTGCCCGGTGCTAAGGGAACGCAGTCATCTCCTGGTCGGCTCCCTCTGAGGTTGCCCTTCCTCCTGCGGGCGTTACCTGGGCCTCTGACCACTCAGATTCCTCTGGGCCGGGAGTTGTTACATCCTGAGAAGCCCCTTCTGTTAAAACACAAAACTAAAATGCCTTTTTTTTTTTTTTACACAAATAATACATGTTCACCTTCCAGAAATGAAAAAGTAGGTAAAAAAGAAAGAAAAAAATTATCTGCAACCCTTTATCCCATGTTAATCTTCTGTCTACATGTATACATAGAAATTTTTTAGTTTTATATTTTCTCTTACACTTTATTAGCTACCATAAACTTTCAGCATCACCTAAACATGCTCTTTAGCAACAGTGGATTTTTTTTTCCCCTGGAAAAATACAGAAAATATGAAGAAGAGAATTCTCATCTGTATCCCACTGTCCAGTACTAATCACTGTTAACATCTCAGCATGTTTTTATTCAGTTTGTTTTGTTTTTTTAATTAAGACAGATTATTCTGTATTTGCACAGAATGATAAAAAAGATGCATGCTCAATATAAAGAAATCAGTTAACACTGAAAAGTACAAAGGATATGTCTCATCCCGAATCCCAGCTGCCCAAAGTAACCTCTAGTTCCACGAGGTGAACGTCATCCCAGACAACTTCCTAATGCATTTAGACATGTACAGGGATAACTGTGAAGATGGATAGAAGTATTTTTATAAAAATACAACTTCTCTGTCAATACTATTTTATAAGGGCCGGACGCGGTGGCTCATGCCTGTAATCCTAGCTCTCTGGGAGGCTGAGGCGGGCGGATTGTTTGAGCTCAGGAGTTCGAGACCAGCCTGAACAAGAGTGAGACCCTGTCTCTACTAAAAATAGAAAGAAATTAATTGGACAACTAAAAATATATAGAAAAAATTAGCCGGGCATGGTGGCGCATGCCTGTAGTCCCAGCTACTCGGGAGGTTGAGGCAAGAGGATCGCTTGAGCCCAGGAGTTTGAGGTTGCTGTGAGCTAAGATGACGCCACAGCACTCGAGCCTGGGCAACAGAGTGAGACTCTGTCTCAAAAAAAGAGTGCTTGAAACTGTGTAAGTCTGTCTGTAATTTCATGTATGCATATGTGAAATAACATGAGCTATTTAAAATATAAAGGTAAATAGTGGAAGGAACCTCTGAAAGAATTTAAAATGATACTTTTGTAGAGCAGAAACTACCCGAAGCAATGGGTAGGGGTAGAGAAGCTGACTCCTTTTATTCACTTCAGTCCTTGTGGTGCTGGCTTTATAACCATACACATCCATTACTTTGACTTAAATTATAAAATTAAATTTAAAAATAACATTATCCACTTAAAAATATATAGCTAGGTCCTATCAAATAAAGAAAAGAGTTAAAGGGAAGCTCCAAATTAAGTTGATCAATATCAACCTCATATACAAAAAAGAAAACAAAGATTAAAGTACTTCAATACATCCATAATTCAAACACTCCCAGCTCTATAAGCCTCTTACCACTACACAGCTGATGGCTAAACTTGAGAAATTAATCCTCTTCATCTGCTTCTCTAAAAGTATCAATTAGAACAACATGTATATATATTAATACTTCTCAAATGCAATCACAAGAATATAAAACAATGAGAAATCTGGTGGGTGATATTTTTTTGCTTTTTAAAGAAATTCAATCCAAACTTAAAAGATTAAGGAATGAACAGAAAAGTTGTCATTCCCTCTTAAAATTAAAGCCCAAGAGAAAACACACACACACACACACACACACACACACACACACACAGAGAATTAAACTTCAATTCCTATGGGTAATTCAGGTGATTTTCCAAAACTATGTGAACTCCTCTGTAGGTCCACAAACAAGAGATTCGTTGTGTGGATCTGTAAATTGTATGATGTCATTGAAACACGAGCTCCAATTGGTATCACAAACAGTTTATGTTTCCAAGGATACTAGGAACTTTAAATATCCTGCATTACCTAAAGCCCAGCCTTCCTAACAATACCAGGGGCCTGCCCACTTTTCTCTCTTTAGTCACTGTTTCCAGCAGAGAAAGGACACCGATTTTGCTCCTAATAATTCCTTCAAATAATACACTTGGGAACATTCCACAATCATTCAATTATTCATTTTTATATTTTTAACATAAAGACATCAAAAAATGAGGATTTAGAATTTACATAGCCCTAACAGAGTCCTAATAGAGGAGACACACAAAAGGCCAGGCTGGAGTCCTTTATGAAACTTCATGCTATAGACTTTTTTAAATGCAAGCATGTAAATACTTATAGTTAATCCTTACATTTATGTTCCTCTGTGTATGGATATATGTTATGGAGAATTCTTTTAGTAACACAGAGAAACAACTCTTTCCTCATGTGCCTTTTCTGGAAAAGCTATTTTTCTTTACTTACTATTTGTCTTGAAATCATATGAATTCAGTATGTAAACTTGCTTATTCTAGCTAGAGTAACTACTACAACACAAAAACAAAGGCTGAGCGTGAGGTGATTATAATTAACTAATTATTGTTAAAGGTCAAACAAGTTTATAGGTCTTTATAAAAGTTTCTGAGAGAGAATGGTATGTAGGGCTAACTTGTTATAAAAGGTCTACAGCTAAACTCTCTTCTGATAACTACCCAGAGGAAGGTCTAAATATTTATATTATATTCACATCAAATTTATTTGTGGAATATGTTTTACATTAGTTTCATGTGCCATTGAGGTTTTGGACAGTTTCAGAGTTCACATTTTTCTATTTAGGGGATAAATATTTTAAGCAAGTATTTTTTAAAATGCAGACTGGAAACTGACAAGGAAAACAGAGAATTCACAGAGACTACAGAGAGTCCCAAAGAGCTGCTTGATAATGATGGTAGCAGCAGGGAGCTGAGCCTTCTGCCTTCTCTCCTTACAGTACCTCAAGGTCAGACCTAAAATGCCAAGATTATAAGACAATGAAAGACAGTTTCCATTTAGCACTCGTATTTCATCAATTTATAAAACACTGTAATTGCAATAACAAGAACAAACTGCCAGGTCTGGGAACAAACATCACCGATTTTTGCTAAGCTCACAACTTCACCGACGGGTGGTAAAGTGGTGGGCGTGTTGGAGAGCAGCTCTCCAGCCCAAGTGTTCAGTGCACAGTAAGTATCAGTTAGTGGGTCTCACAGAAGGAATGGAGAAATCTGGGGGAATCGGTAACATCAGTTAATCCAGAAAGTCTTTTATAAAATATTCTCAATCTTTTTAATGAAGTTAGGTATTTAGGATAGAGTTTGACTCAGAGAAATAAAATAATCGGAAATATTTTACCTGTAAGCTAACTTGTTTTTTCTTCTTTGGAAAAACTTTTTTCTTTTTTTAAGAGACAGGGTCTCCTGTCACCCAGGCTAGAGTGCAGTGACTTGATCATAGCTCACTGTAACCTTGAATTCCTGGACTCAAGCAATCCTGCCACCTCAGCCTCCTGAGTAGCTGGGAATACAGGTGTGCACCACCATGTCCAGCTAATTTTTTTTACTTTTTGTAGAGACAGAGTCTCACTATGTTGCCCAGGCTGGTTTTGAACTCCTGCCTCAAATGATCCTCCTGCCTTGGCCTCCCAAAGAGCTGGGATTACAAGTGTACGCCACAGTGCCTGGCTCTTTGGAAGACTTTTTAAAAAATCTTATATGAATCACTCACCTAAGTGATTTTAAAGGCCCATAGCAGAAGTCATATTGTTAAACCTAACACGAATTTAAAGTAAATATATTGAGATATCATTCTAATCACCTTAATTAAGAATAAGAAAAAGGGCCTGGCGCAGTGGCTCACGCCTGTAATCCTAGCTCTCTGGGAGGCCGAGGCGGGTGGATTGTTTGAGCTCAGGAGTTTGAAACCATCCTGAGCAACAGCGAGACCCCGTCTCTACTAAAAATAGAAAGAAATTAATTGGACAACTAAAAATATATAGAAAAAAAAAAACTAGCCGGGCATGGTGGCGCATGCCTGTAGTCCCAGCTACTCGGGAGGCTGAGGCAGGAGGATCGCTTGAGCCCAGGAGTTTGAGGTTGCTGGGCGCTAGGCTTACGCCACGGCACTCGACCCGGGCAAAAATGTGTGACTAGTTCTAAAAAAAAAAAAAAAAAGAATAAGAAAAAGAATCATAAAATCTAGCATTATGCTCGTCTCTTCTCTAAAACTAAAAAGAAAAAGCAATCTTCCTATTAAATTCATTTTCTAAAGAATAAGATACATCTTTCTTTGGTTTATTATCATATCATCTTTCATAGGATTAAATTTCTACCAGTAAATAATGTTTTTCATGTCACAGTTTGACATAATTTGCTTTAGTGCAAAATCTAAATGAGAGCAGAAGCCTAAATGAGAACTCTACATTCGTTAACAAAAGTCAAGACTGTAGAGAAAAATAAAACTAAAAACATACACACGAGATAAAAGACATCAGGCTTTCCTGGATCTCCCAATTTGCTAACACTGTTATGAAATATATTTTTAAAAGCACAAAATTTACACCTATTATAAAGGCAAAACAAACCTCACACTTTGGGTAATCTGTAAGATCACTAAGTCTAAAATAGAAGAATATTTTTCAGTAATTCAAACTGTTAAGGTTGTTTGTGGCTATACTCTATACTTTAAACACTAAGTACAATGGTTAACAAAACAAACACCATTTGTGGTTATCAAAACATACAGTTTGCCTAGAAAGACAGATATCTTTTAGTAACAGCTTTATGGAGATATAATTCACATAATATTTAATTTACCCAAGTAAAGTATTTAATTCAATTGTTTGTACTATATTCACAGATACACTCAATCATCACCTCAGATGGTTTTAAAACATTTTCAACACCTCAAAAAGAAGTTTCATCACCCCTTTACCTATCACCTACCATCCACTCATTCCTCTCAGCCCTAAGAAACCACTAATGTACTTCTTTTTTTTTTTTTTTTTTTTGAGACAGAGTCCCACTGTGTTGCCAGGGCTAGAGTGCTGTGGCGTCAGCCTAGCTCACAGCAACCTTAAACTCCGGGGCTCAAGCGATCCTCCTGCCTCAGCCTCCTGAGTAGCTGGGACTACAGGCATGCGCCACCATGCTCGGCTAATTTTTTCCATATATTTTTAGCTGTCCAATTAATTTCTTTCTATTTTTAGTAGAGACGGGGTCTCACTCTTGGTCAGGCTGGTTTTGAACTCCTGAGCTCAAACAATCCGCTCGCCTCGGCCTCCCAGAGGGCTAGGATTACAGGCGTGAGCCACCGCACCCGGCCTAATGTACTTCTTAACTCCATTATTTTCCTATTCTGGATTTTTCATATGAATGGAATCATATAATATGCAGTCTTTCACTTAGCATAATACAGTCCAGATTCATCCATGTTGTAGAACATATTAGAACTTTATTCTTTTTAGGGCTGAATATTATTCCATTGTACAGACAGACCACATTTTGTTTACACATTCATCAGTTGATGAACATTTGGGTTGTTTCCACCTTTTGGCACTTATGAATAATGCTGCTATAAACATTCATGTGCAAATTTTTATGTGAACATATGCTTTTATTTCTCTTGGCTATATATCTTTGAGTGAAATTACTGAGTCATATGGTAGTTGGAAGAACTGTCAGGCAGTCTTTCAAAACAGCTATATCATTTTATATTAGCAAAGTAGAAGCAATATAGAAAATTTCTCTATATCCATGGCGATACTTGTTATTATCTGACTTTTTGATTATAACCATCATAATGGTATTATATGGTATCTCACTGTAGTTTTCATTTGCATTTCCCTGATGACTAATTATGTTGAACCTCTTTTTGTGTGCTTATTGGCCATTTGTATATCTTCCTTAAAGAAATATCTATTCAGATCCTTTGCCCATTTTTTAAATTGCTTTGTCTTTTTTTATTGAGATGTAGGAGTTCTTTATGTTCTAATATGGGATAAAAGTCCCAAATTAGATACTTGATTTGCAAATATTTTCCCCCGCCTAGTGGGGATGTCTTTCACTCTCTCGATGGTATCTTTTGAGACACAAATATTTTAAATATTGATGAAGTCCAAATTATCTGTTTTTTCTTTTGTTCCTCATCCTTTTGGTGTCACTTCTCGAAATCCTTTGCCAATAAGGTCATGAAGATTTATCTATATATTAATACTTCTAAAATATTATAGTTTTACCTATTATGGTTTAGATCTTCAATCCATTTTTAGTTAATTTTGTACATGGTGTAAGGGTCTGACTTCATTGTTTTGCTTGTGCGTATCAAGTTGTTCCAACGCCATTTCTTGATAAGATTATTCTTTCCCCCATTGAACGGTCTTGGCGACCTTATCAAAAATTAGTTGAACTTAACTTGGTTTTACTTCTAGACTCTCAATTCTATTCCAGTGATAGGTCCCTGAGCCAGTATCATACTGTCTTGATTACTATTGCTTTGTATTAAATTGTAATATTGGGAAATCTAAGTCCTCTGTTCTCTTTTTCCCAAGATTGTTTTGGATATTCTAGGCCCCTTACAATTCCATATAAAATTTAGAATCAGTTTGTAAATATCTATAAATCAGCTGGGATTCTGATAGGGATTGGACTGAATCTGTAGATCATTCTGTGAGTAGTGCCATCTTAACAATATTAAGTCTTCTGACTGAAGAACATGGGATGTTTTCCCATTTAATTAAATCTTCTTTAATTTCTTTCCACGGTGTTTTGTGGTTTTTAGAGGTTTTACACTTCTCTTGTTAAGTTTCTTCCTAAGTATCTTACTGTTTTTGATGTTTTTGTGAATAGAATTATCTTATTTTTGGATGACTCATTGCAAGTATATAAAAATACCACTGATTTCTGTATATTGATCTTGCATCCTGCAACCTTGCTGAATTCACATATTTAATAGATTTTTTAGTGGACTTCTTAGGATATTACATATGCATGAATATGTTATTTGCAAACAGAAATAGTTTTACTTGTTCCTTTACAATCTGGATGCTTTTGTTTCTTTCTCTTGCCTAATTGCCCTGGTTAGAATTTCCAGTAAAATGCTGAATAGAAGTGGTGAGAGCAGACATCCTTATCTTTTTCATATTAGGGGGAAAGTGTCCAATCTTTTTCTGTTCAGTATTTTAGCTATAGATGTTTATAGAGGGCCTTTATCCGTTTGAAAAGTTCCCATCTATTACTTGTTGAGTGTTTTTATCATGAAAGGGTGTTGAATTTTGTCAAATGCTTTCCCTGTATCTATTTGAATGATCATGTTTTTGTCATTTATTTTATTAATATATTACCCTAAGTGATTTTCATATGTTCAGACAACCTAGCATTCCTGGAATAAATCCTACTTGGTCATAGCATATAATCCTTAGATGTTGCTGGATTCAGTTTGCTAGTATTTTACTGTGGATGTCCCTCTATTTCTAATAATAATACTCTTCTGCTGTTATTGTTTAGAGTCTGTTTTCTCTGATATTAGAATAGCCACTCCAGCCTTCATGTGTTGCTCTTTGTGTGATATAACTTTTTCCATCCTTTTATTCACACTTTCAATTTATTTGTACCTTTCGATCAAAAGTGTGTCTCCTATAGAAAACATATAACTCATTCCTATTTTTAGTCTAACAAGTTCTTCCTTTTGATTGAATTGTTTAAGCCAATCACATTTAATGTTATTATTGACATAACTGAATTTATGCCTGCCATTTTACTTTTTGTTTTCTATGTCTCTTGTTTTCCTTGTTGTTCTTCTATTCTTCCTTTACTTTCTTTTGCATTAAGTATTTTCTAATGAAGATTTTATTTATTTTTTCACTACATTTTTAAAAAATTATTGTTTACTGATTGCTCTAGGGCTTAACCATATACTTCTTAACATGTCAGAATCATCTTCATATTTACACTAACTTATGAGATATAGAAATGTTATTTCTATATGGCTCTATTCTCTTTCCCCACTTTTTGTGGTATGGTCATACAGATTACATATATTAATATTATAAACCAATAATACATTGCTATAATTACTACTTTATAACCATTTCTTTAGTCCAATACAGCTTTATTCTCACATATGGTCTTTTGTGCTATAATTGGCAAATGTTTCTATACACTAAGGGCCCAACAATAATAATACACATACTGTTTTATGTAATTGCTTTTTAAATAAGTGAAGAAAAGAAAGGAGAAAATATGCATTTATATGATCTTTACTAGAGCTCTTTGTTTTTTCATTTGGATTCAGCTTACCATCTAGAGTTACTTGCTTTCAGCCTAAAGAACTTCCTTTAGTATTTCTTGCAAGGCAAGTCTGCTAGTGACAATTTGTCTCAATTTTTTTTTATCTAGAACTATCTTTATATCACTCTGATTTTTGAAAGATAGCTTTGTTGGATATAGGATTCTTGGTTTACAGTTTTTTTTTTTCCTCTGAGCACTTTGAGTATGTTATCCATTGTCTTCTGGCCTCCATTTTTCTTACCGTAAAGTAAGGTGTTAATGTTATTGGAGTTTCCTTGTAAATGATGAGCTGCATTTCTCTATTTTCAAGATTTTCTCCTTATATTTGACTTTCAGAATTGTTACTATGATTTGTCTATATGTTACTCTCTTTGTGTTTATCCTGTTTGGTGTTCACTGAGCTTCCTGGCCATGTAGCTTATTGTTTTTCAAAAAAATTTGAGAAATTTTCAGCCATTGTTCTTTGAATATTTTTTATGCTTCTTTCTCTCTCTCCTCTTCTTCTGGTACTCCTAGGAAAACACTCCAACTAGGAGTTGGGGAAAGACAGAGCTCTGTGTTATTGGCTGCACTAGTCTCACTGGGCTCAGGAGGGGGAGGAAAGCAGAAGTCTTGATTCAAATATCACACGCTCTTACTTTTCTTACCATATTTTTGTAAGTTTTCTTGAATTTGCGTAGGTTTTTCTTCGTTTACTATATTCCCTTATGACCATTTCCAAAGGCTTTAAGTAATTGTTTTCTCTATAATTTTCACCAATTTCACTCAGAAACAGATCCGCAGATATCCTCAGGCCGTAATGCCAAAAGTTGATCTAATCTAGACATTAACTTGTAAAGATCCTATGCACGAAATTACAGTTATAATACATGAAATGTACAAAATGCTATGAGTACATAATATGGAAAGACAATCTAGTTTTGGAGATCAGGGAACATTTCTCTAAGAAAGGAGTATCTGAAGTGAGCTCTGAAGAATAAATAGACACTGCCTAAAAGAATTAAATGAGTGGAGGAGAAGGGATAGCAAAGCACCTCAAACAGAGACAACAGCATGTTCCCTGAGGTGAAAGGAAGCATGGCACATTCTGAGAAATAAAAAGTAGGCCCATCACTGGAATAGAAATAGAAGGTAGAAGAATGGCTCCAGGTGAAACTGGAGAGATGGGCCAGAGTATATTACAAGTTACAGACCTGATTTCAAGAAGAATGGACAACCAATGGGTAGTTTTGAATAAAGAGTTACAGGATCAGATTTGTCTGTCTCAAATATCATTCTGGATACACATAGAGAACTGATCAGAAGGAAAAAAAATCTCAAATATAGGAGCACTTTTGTTTAGAGGCTGTTATAGGTTGAATTATTTGCCCCATCAATCAAAAAAAAGTATGTTAAAGTTCTAGCCCTTGGTATCTGTAAATGTGACCTTATTTAGAAATAGGGTCATTGCAGATGTAATCAAGTTAAGGAGAAGTCATACTGCAGTAGGAAAGACCCTAAATCTGATGGCTCAAATTATTATGAGAAGGAAATTTGAAGACATATAAGAGATACACAAAGAAGCAGGCCATGTGATGACAGGGACAGAGATTGAAGTGATGAAGCTGAAAGCCAAGGAATACCAAAGATTGCCAGCAACCACCAGAAGCAAGGAGAGAACCATGAAAAAGATTCTTCCTCAGAGTCTTCAAAAGGAACCATGCCAGGAAAACTGGACATCCAATACGCAGAAGAGTGAAACCAGACCCTTCTCTCTCACCATATATAAAAAATAAAATTAGGCCGGGCGCGGTGGCTCATGTCTGTAATCCTAGCACTCTGGGAGGCCGAGGCGGGCGGATCGTTTGAGCTCAGGAGTTCGAGACCAGCCTGAGCAAGAGGGAGACCCCGTCTCTATCAAAAATAGAAAGAAATTAATTGGACAGCTAGAAAAAATTAGCCGGGCATGGTGGCGCATGCCTGTAGTCCCAGCTACTCGGGAGGTTGAGGCAGTAGGATCGCTTGAGCCCAGGAGTCTGAGGTTGCTGTGAGCTAGGCTGACGCCACAGCACTCACTCTAGACAGGGCAACAAAGTGAGACTCTGTCTCAAAAAATAAATAAATAAATAAATAAATAAAATAAAAATGGGTTAAAGACTTAAATCTAAGACCTGAAACTATGAAACTACTAAAACGTTGGGAAAATGCTTTAGGACATTGGTCTGGGTAAGAACTTCTTGAGTAATACCCCCAAAGCACAGACAACCAAAGCAAAATTGACAAATGGGATCACATTAAGCTAAAAAGCTTCTGCTCGGCAAAGGAAACAACAAAGGGAAGAGACAACCCACAGAATAGGAGAAAATACTTGAAAACTACTCATCTGAGAAGGGATAATAACTACAATAAACAAGAAGCTCCAACAACTTGATAGGGAAAAAAATGGATGAATGGATAATTAAAAACAACTGATCTCATAGAGACAGAATAGAATGACAGCTACCAAAGGCTGGGAAGGGTAGCAGGAGGTAGGAGGCATAAAGTGGGAGCTGTTAGTTCATGGGTGCAAAAATATGTATCCAAAGGATGGGAATGCAGACATCAAAAAGATATCTACACTCCCATGTTTACTGCAGCCCTATTCACAATAGCCGAGACACGGAATCAACCTAAAGTGTCCATCAATGATGAATAGATAAAGAAATTGTGGTACATATACACAATGGAATATTATGTAGCCACAAAAAAAGAATGAAATCTTGCCATTTGAAACAACATGAATGGAACTGGAGAACATTATGTTACATAACATAAGTCAAGCACAGCAAGCAAATCTCACATGTTTATTTTCTAATCTCCATGTAACTATAAACATTAAAATAGACTGCTTATATTTTCTTTAAATATTCATGTTCATACAGCCATATTGCTGGGATAGTTTATGTCTCTTTCTATCCCAATATTTTCTTCCAAGTGTAAGTGAACAGTGAGATTCCAAAGTGAGTATGCTGCTTGAATATTCACAATTTATACCTGGATTTTTATTATTTCAACTTTATATTTTAAATGCAACAATTCGTAGGTTTAGAATTTATTTTTCCATACTTTAAAATATTCATTTTTTTGAATTCCTCAGAATTGCATTCATTCATTCATTTATTTATTTTAGAGACAGAGTCTTGCTCTGTCACCCAGGCTGGAGTGCAGTGGCAAACTGTAACCTCAAACTCCTGGGCTTAAGTGATTCTCCTGCCTCAGCCTCCCAGGTAGCTAGAACTACAGGAACACACCACCAAGGCTGGCTAATGTTTTTTATATACATGTGGTCTCACTATGTTGCCCAGGCTGATCTTGAATTCCTGGCCTCCAGCGATCCTCCTGTCTCAGCCTCCCAAAATGCTGGAATCACAGGCTTGAGCCACCACACCCAGCCTACACTTACTTTTAAAATGAAAATCCTTCATGCTTAATCATAACCTCAAAATGAATTATGGGGCCGGGCGCGATGGCTCATGCCTGTAATCCTAGCACTCTGGGAGGTCGAGGCGGGCGGATTGTTTGAGCTCAGGAGTTCAAAACCAGCCTGAGCAAGAGCAAGACCTCATCTCTACTAAAAATACAAAGAAATTAATCGGACGACTAAAAATACAGAAAAAATTAGCCGGGCATGGTGGCGCATGCCTGTAGTCCCAGCTACTTGGGAGGCTGAGGCAGGAGGCTTGAGCCTAGGAGTTTGAGGTTGCTGTGAGCTAGGCTGACACCACGGCACTCTAGTTCGGGCAACACAGTGAGACTCTGTTTCAAAAAAAAAAAAAAATGAATTATGGGAAAATTAGCAAAACAAAAAGTCCCCCTCTGAGATAAATTTTCAGTTTATACACATTTTCAATCACTTTACTCTCTTAATTAACATTTTTTTCCTTTGTTAAAAAATTATAAACGAGCAATGTTTATGGACTCCAATAAGAAATGAATTTGGCAAATTTAAAATATTTCTGTGTGTGTCTTTTCTGATCTGACCATTTGACTCTTAGGACCTGATATAAAAACATTTAGCTAATCCTAGCTAATTTAAAAGTCAAAATCTTATATAAGATTCTATTTCAAGTATTGACTATACTTGCAACCAACTCTGAAAGGTTAATTCATTAATGATGATGAAAGAATAAAGTAAATAGTTATGTTTTTACTTCCACTACTGGACTCTAAGTATCTGAGAAAAATGACTTTTTTTATGTGCGATGCACGTAGTAGCCACTTGATCAATAATAATTGAATTGAATTAACTAAAATATAATTCCACTGTGGCAGAAGGAAAGGCTAAATTATCTTTCAAGGTACTTTCTAGCCCATATTTTATTGTCATTTTAGTCCATAAACAATTCCTCTTCCCCACTTTCATCCCTTTTCTTTTCTTTAAAAAGAACCAAGATTTATTTTAATTAAGTAGAAAAATGAAGAATTATGTTTAGTCATAAACTGTAATTTATACATGCTGACTTCTACATAATTTTAGTATACTGTGGCAACAAGGCTCTACATTTTTTAAAATGATGAAGAAAACACAAAGGGAATGTTCTGACAGAAGTAGCAACACCCCCACAACATACATACATAGTAATTTTGGATTACTAGTTAAGCAGATTAAAAAATTATATACACGTTTAATGAGCAAGTTAATGTCAATTCAGAGATAAAGTTATAAGCTTACATAGTACTTTTCTCCCACAGATCTCAAAGCATTTTCCCAGATTTTCTTTATCATCTTCCATGAAGTGGGCAGATGGCAAGATTCTCCTAGCTTTAGATGGCTAGATTTAGACAGAAAAAGGTTAAGCAGTTTCCCAAAGTGTCCAAGTCAGGAGCAAAACAGAAATAGAACTCTAGACACCTGATTTTTAGTCTCACAGAAAAGCTACCAGACCTCACTTAACTATTGCCTTTTCTAACCGTAGGACTTTACAAAATAACAACACAGGTAATAGCAGTAGCAGCAAACACGACACTTACTAAATGCTAGCCACTGACTATACTAAGAGCTTTATATCCTCATTTAAGCCTCATAGTACTCCTGTGAGGTTGGTACTAACGTTACTCTCATGTTACATATAAAGAAACAGAGGTACAGAAAGTTTAAGTACATTGATCACAGTTACATTGTTCATGAATAATAAAGTCAGGCTTTGAACCAAACTAGTCTGATTCTATTAGCCCAAGATCAAAACCATTATGTTATGTTGCATCTGAGCTATCAATAGAAGTCAGGAGATTTGGGGTCTCATCCTAGTTTTCTACTTATTAGTAATGTGATCTAGGTATAAAGACCTATGTTCCAGATTACACACGTTGTAATTGTTAATAGCATCCCGTTTTCAATCTTCAAAAGTGTCTGTTTAGATTATAAATTATAAAGTCATCTTAGTATTAAGTATGTCTTTTCTTGTGACTTTATTTTCCTAACTTGTGAAATAAACATATTTGATTAGGAGACTTTAAGGTGTTTCAATTCTAAAATAATGTGACTATGTAAATACACAGGAAGGTCTTTGCTTATATATATTCGGTTATACCCACTGTTGTGAATTTTCATAGACAAACAAAAGTTTATGAAATATAAAAATGTTCACTAGTGAACAGACCCCTTATAAAAACTCAATCCTCACTTGAACACTATCCATCCCTGAATCTTTTTGATCATTGTTCAATACTATGTAAGTGCAAACTGACTGCAGAGTCAAATTACTAATCTTGCAAACAGAATTTCACAAAGCTGATAAGAGTGATACTGGAATAGTGCTCAGGTCCCATGTAAAAGCACTAATAAGTAAGGAATGAAGAGTTACACCATTTAACAACTGCAGAAAATTGACATGGATGATGACAAGCTAGGGGATCTAAATAAAAATAATATGAATAATAAAAGATTAAGAGCGAGGCTTGGGCTAGACAAGATAGTACAGACTCATTTCTTCCTACTACTCCCTACTAAATGCAACCATAAATTTCTGAAATAATACAAAAAAAGGCAGTCATAGAAGAACTCTGTAAGTGAAAAAATGGCTGTCTTGCTGAGGACCTAGGACAGAAGGAACGATGTAGTGGCAGAACATCTGACAACCTCCAATTCAATAAAATCAGGCAACCCAGGCTTGACCCCAAACCTAGCAACAGAAAGTAGTCCAGCTAGGCTCAGTCCTTTTGACAACAACAACAACAGGCAAGCCCAGCATCACTAGCAAGTGAATGGTGGGGAGGCCTATGGACAATAAGCAGCCAAGGGAAGCATTCTCCTTCCCCTCTAGACCTGAGGCCCTTCTTCCCACTGAGAGATACTGAGTAGCCAGGGGGACATGAGAAAGGGGTATGTACCACAACAAGGGCTCAGCCTAGTAATTGTTCTCCATTTTCCACGGTAGGGAGATCCTGACAAAGTGGCCCAGCCCAAGAAGCCTCTTTTTCCCCAGGGGCCAGAGATTCCCTTCTCTTTCCCAGAGGCACCAAGATAGCCCGTCCTGGGGAAGCTCATTTCTCACTTTGGGAAGCACCAGCAGGGACCAGTAGGAACCCCAGATAAAACAAGCAGACAAAATAGTACTGCAAAGGCTCTGAATATTAAATTGTCATTGAAACCACAGCTCATAATAGTAGGCTTGCAGATGCATGCTAAACCTAAATAAGGTGAATCTCTGCTAAAATAACCCAAACAGATGGAAAACCATACCATGCTCATGGATAGGCAGAATCAACATTGTTAAAATATCTATACTACCCAAAGTGATCTACAGATTCAATGCAATCCCTATGAAAATACCAACATCATTTTTCACAGACCTAGAAAAAATAATTCTACATTTCATATGGAACCAGAGAAGATCCCATATAGCTAAAGCAACCCTAAGCAAAAAGAACAAATTGGGAGGTATAAATTAACCAGACTTAAAGCTATCGTACAAGCCTATAGTAACCAAAACAGCATGGTACTGGCACAAGAACAGAGACATAGACCAATGGAACAGGACTGAGAACACATATATAAAACCATCCTCATATTATCATCTAATCTTTGACAAGGCAGACAAAAACATACACCGGAAAAAGAATCTCTGTTCAATAAATGATGCTTGGAAAATTGGATAGGCACACGTAGAAGACTGAAACAGGATCCACAGCTCTCACTTCTCACAAAAATCAACTCATAGTCGATAACAGACTTAAACCTAAGGCATGAAATCGTAAGAATTCTAGAAGAACATGTTGGAAAAACTCTTATAGACATCAGCTTAGGCAATGAATTTATGAAGAAGACCCAAAAAGCAACTACAGCATCAACAAAAATAAATAAACGGGACCTGATCAAATGAAAAAGCTTCTGCAGAACCAAATAAACTATCACTAGAGTGAATAGACAACCTGCACAATGGAAGAAAATATTTGCATGCTATACATCTGATAAAGGCCTAATAACTAGAATCTACATAGAACTCAGGAAAATCAGCAAGAAAAAAATCAAGGAACACTATCACAAAGTGGGCAAAGGACACGAACAGAAACTTTTCAAAAGAAGATAGGCCAAGAAACATATGAGAAAATACTCAACAGCTCTAATCATCAGGGAAATGCAAATCAAAACCACAGTGAGATATCACTTACACCTCCAGTGAGAATGGCTTTTATCAAAAAGTCCCTAAACAACAAATGTTGGTGTGGATGTGGAGATATAGGAACACTCATACACTGCTGATGGGACTGCAAACTAATACAACCTCTATGGAAAATAATATGGAGACATCTCAAAGAACTGAAAGTAGAACTACCATTCGATCCAGCAATCCCACTACTGGGCATCTACCCAAAGGAAGAAAAGGCATTCTATAATTAAGACATCTGCACTTGAATGTTTATAGCAGCACAATTTACAATTGCAAATATGTGGAAACAACCCAAGAGCCCATCAATACATGAGTGGATTAATAAAATGTGGTATACATATACCATGGAGTACTACTCAGTCACAAAAAACAATGGTGAATTTAACACCCCTTGCATTCTCCTGGATGGAGCTGGAACCCATTCTCCTAAGCAAAGTATCACAAGAATGGAAAAACAAGCACCACATATACTCACCATCAAATTGGTACGAATTGATCAATGCTTATGTGCACATATGGAAGTAATACTCATTAGGTGTCTGGCAAATGGGAGGTGGGAGGAGGACATGGGTAAATTCACACCTAATCGGTATGGCACGCACTTGTCTGAGGATGGGTGCACTTGTAGCTGTGACTTGGGTGGTGCAAAGACAATATACGTAACCTAAATGTTTGTACCCCTATAATATTCTGAAATTAATTAATTAAATAATCAATAAATAAATAGAATTAAAAAATAAAAATTAAAATTAAATATTTAAATAAAACCCAGAGTCCAGAGTTCCCTAATAGCCAAAATCTTCATGATTCAACTAAAAAAAAAAATCATCCAACCACCCAAGGAAAATCACAATTTGAATGAAAAAAAGAAAATCAACTAAGAAAAATCAAATGTTGAAATTACCTGAGAATTTTAAAGCATACATCACAAAATGCTTCACAATCTATTAGAAATTATCCTGAAACAAATTTAAAAAACAGAAAACCTTAGCAAAGAAATAGAAGTTATAAAAAAGAACCATATAGAAATTAAATAACTAAAAAAACCAATAACAGAAATGAAACATTTGTGGGAATGGATTAATAGCAGAATGAAGATTACAGAAGACAGAATCAATAATTTTGAGGGCAGAGCAACAGAATTTACAGAATATACAAAAGAGACTGAAAAAAATTAGTTGAAAAAATCTTTAGAAAGCTGTTGGGCAATGTCAAAATATCCAATTCCTATCATTGGAGTTCCAGAGGAGAGGAGAAAGAGTAGGGCCACAAGAGTACTCAAAGAAATAATGGTGAAAATCTCCCCAATCTGGCAAAAGTCACAAACCTACAGATTCAAGAAGCTAAGTGAATCCCAAATAGAATAAACCCAAAGATATCCATGCCAAGACATGTTATAATTAAACTTCTGAAAACAAAAGACCAAGAAAAAATCTTGAAGTCAGTAAAAGAGAAATGATGTGTTACCTAAAGGGAAACCCCAATTCCAATAACAGTGGATTCCTCACCTGAAACTATGGAGGTCAATAGGAAGTAGGGCAACATTTTTCAAGTCCTGAAAGAAAAGATGTGTGAACTGCAAAATCTATATCTGACTAAATTATCCATCAGAAATGAAGGCGAAATAAAGACATTCTCGGATGAGGCAAAACTTTAAAATTTGTCATTAACAGAACAGCTAAAGGGAGTTTTCCAAAGAGAAAAGACATGATAAAAGACGGAATCTTAGAGCATCAAGAAGGAAGCAAAAAGAACATAAATGTGAGAACATACAAAAACTATCCTCCTCATGAGTTTTATAAATCATATTTGTGGGCTGAGGCAAAAATAAGAACACCATCCAATACTCAAGACAGTATTTAAAAGTGGGGAAGGCAGAGGGACCTAAATGGAAGGTTTGCAAACTTTACTCAAAGTGGTAAAATGCTGATGGCAGTAAACTTGATGTCACATGTGAATAGCATAATACCTAGAGCAACTGCTAAGAAAACTATCCAAAGAGATACACTGAAAAATACTATAAATAAATCAAGAAGCAAACCTGGGGGTGAAATAAAGCAGTTCTCTCTCCTGGTGCTCTGACTAGTGTTCCCTGCGTGAGTGACCAGCTGAACTGAAGGAAGAGCTAGAGATCTAGACCACCACAGCAAGAGAATATAGAATCTTCATACTGAAAAAACTTTCCAGACCAAGCAACCCAGCTGTAACTTCTGCATGTACCTCTTTGCCCACATGCATGTATGTATGTATGTGTTTGCGGAGGATAGAAAAATCATCTGTACTATTAATGTCTTCATTTAACATTTAGCCAAATGAAGAGTAAGTAACTCTGTCCAAAATATTGCATTGATAAGTTGGCATATCACTTGCTACCCTATGCTCACCTCCTCAAGTCAATCCAAAGTCATTCCTCTCTGGGAGAGGAAGCAGGGTATTAAGTAAAGGTTACTGAATTTTACCCATGATCAAGGCTCACTTATCCTAGTTAAGTTAAAGAGAGAAGGATAGAGGTACCAGATTGGTGGAGGGCTCAGGTCTGCTTCTTAGACTCTCTGACTCTCCATTTCTAAATCCACAGCTGCCTTAAAAGATGAAGAGAGCTTCCTTCTGGAAATATATTTATCCCTACATATAAAGCATTTTTCCTCACACATAAAGTAAACTTATTTTTTTCCATAATATACTTCTCAGCACATGTGAAAGATTTGAAAATTACAAAGAACCAAAAAATGTATAATATTTTTGTTGCTTATTTCATAACATAGCTTGGAGATCTTTCAATGTCTGTATATAAGAGTACTTCAATCTTTAAATGTTACTCAGCACTTTGTATATTTTATCCCAAGTACACACACAAATTACATTAATAATTTTCATTTATGGTATATAAGTTCTAATTATATAGCACTCTAGAAGGTAGCAAGATTATTTAAACCTAAATATTCAGTGTGCTCATAAATTAATTCTCTTTTTTCATTTTATTTATAAACAATTTTTTCCCAAAATTTCACCTCATACTTTATGTTCTGCACTCTTATTTAAATACCATATTGGTAGATTAGAATAATCTACCAATTGGACAATAGGATACACAGAAGGGCTTATTTTTCCAATAAATAAAAAAGTTTTAAATAAAAATATAAAAAGATATAAATAAATATAAATAAAATAGGGGTACTATAAATAAAAATGAAGGAATTTTAAAAAAACAAAGTGTTCTAACAATTTTGCCGGAAAGTATTGTAACATAATAATTTCTAAGAGAAAGTAAAATGTGAGGTGAAGGATGTCAATTTGCAATCACACAATTTTGTTTGGAAAAAATACTCCAAACAAAAGTTGTTTACTTTAATAGTTTAATAACTTATTTTAATAACAAGTACATAGCTGCAATTATAACTTAAATTTTGTTTAAAAGTCTAAAAAGTTTATTTTCATAAACTTTCATTTTTTGAGTTAAATTCCCAAATCCTCTCCAACAACACATGTATACATTATTTACTTTGAAATTCTGATACTTGGTTTAAATAATTTATTTTAGGTGGTCTTTTTCCAATACCATTTACTCTTGGATAAAAGGTCCCTTTGTTTTCTGATATTTGAAATAAAATCTAATGCTGAGAAAGAAAACTGGCTAAAAATAAGAAAACAGACCTATTGATGGTGTTTATATGAACATTCTTTACTGGCAAAGAAATACAATGAACACTAACTTTTGAAGAGGGAGAACTCACAAGAAAATATTAAGTTCCTTTTGGCTGAACAAAATGAGACATCTAGAATTCTATGAAGAGAATAGGAAAGCATTGTTCAAAAGAATACAGTCTCAATCAAAGGACGAATAGCAACATCTGAGGCATAACTATCAGTCCAACAAATTAGAATAATAGGTTAGAAAGGATTAATAAACCAGCTATACCGTAAAATCCACTAGCAACTGACTTTGCTTGCTGTAGACAACAGGTGTTCAAAAAACACTGTGTTTGAAAAGCAGTGCCCTAAAGTTAAGTAATAGCACAAAGAACTACAAAAGTTTATATTAAATATAAAATAATCAAATATAAAAATTTGGGTTAAGTCAAATATTTTGTTTTATTATAGACTAAGAGATAGCAAGGTACCAAACTGTTAAGAAATATTTATAAAAGAAAAATTTCAAATTAAAAAAATGCCATTCATCTATTTTTAATAAAGTAGGAAAAGACATTTATTACATTATTTAAGGGGAGAACACCTCCATCTAGCTCAAAGACCAGTACTAATACAAGAGGGTTTATTTTTATTTTATTTTATTTTTTTTTATGAGGCAGAGTCTCACTTTCTTGCCTGGGGCGAGTGCCGTGGCGTCAGCCTAGCTCACAGCAACCTCAAACTCCTGGGCTCAAGCGATCCTACTGCCTCAGCCTCCCAAGTAGCTGGGACTACAGGCATGTGCCACCATGCC